>PVKU01008505.1:0-73016 GCA_004027475.1 Anoura caudifer
AAAGATTTTATTTATTTACTTTTAGAGAGAGAGGAAGGGAGGGAGAAAGATAGGGAGAGAAACATCGATGTACGAGAGAAACATCAATCAGTTGCCTCTCACACACCCGCAACTGGGAACCTGGCCTGCAACCCAGGCATATGCCCTGACTGGGAATTGAACTGGCGACCTCTCAGTTTGCAGGCTGGCACTCAGTCCACTGAGCTGCACCAGCCGGGGCAAGATTTGATTTTTTTGTTTTTCAATTATCTATCCTGTTACTCATAGACAAGCAAAGTTCATACTTCAATATTATTTGCTTGCTGTCTATTTCTGGCATCACAGATTTGATCAGATTGTACAGGAAGTTTGTGCCTGGGTTGTTTTTTCGGTCGACCTTGTTTGTGGAGTGCTTCCCCACGTCACTGAGTGGAATCGCGATTGAAAGCATGCTGTTGGATGACTGCCCCATGATCTGCTGAGCATCTGTATCAGCGCTTGCTGGACAGATCTCCTCTGGTCGGGGGTGCAGATTGTTTCTAACGCAGGGCGGCTGTAAACGGTGAACATCCCGGAATGCGTGATGCATGTCCCTGTGCTCAGCTAAGAATGGCTCGGCCTGTGAGAGGCAGCCTGTCCCTACTCAGCGAGGCTGCCGATGCCGGAGCGCCAAAAACACAGGAAATAAGAAAATATTGCTAATACAATTGTTCCCGTATGGAATGGATGCCAAAGAGACAACCACAGAATCAAAGAAAATGCAACACTCTCCCTGATGAGATGTTTTATGTTTCCATTTTAATCACAAATTAATTCAGTTACTTATTATAGAATTGCCTTCGTGCCAGAGCAAAGACAAATAATCCGTGGTGACTCTCCCAAAGAGCCTGAGAACTGAGGTGGGAGACAAGGAGGTGACCAGAGGGGTGTGAGCTATCTAAAATACCAGGCAGGGTGAAAGGAAAAAGACCGGGTTCAAGTCCCTGCTCTGCTCTTTCTAACTAAGTGAACTTGGCATGATGGCTTAACCTGTCAGAGCTTCTGTTCTGGGTAGAATGGTGGTAGTAACGCCTCCCTCCATCCTTCATCCCTCCAGGGCTGTGCGGGTCAATGAAAAAGCCCCCAGCCCAAGTGCTAGGCATGAAGAAGGTACCTGACTTGGAAATGCCTCGTGGTTATCAAAAAGAATGTTAAGGTGCAGAGAGCGGAGGAAGGTATAGTTAATTGTGCCTGGGGGTGCCCTGACTGGTGTGACTCAGCAGGTTGGGCATCATCCTGCAAACCAAAGGGTTGCTGGTTCGATTCCCGGTTTAATTCCTGGTCAGGGCACATGCCTGAGTTGCAGGCCAAGTTCCCCTGTTAGGGGCGTGTGAGAGGCAACCGATCGATGTTTCTCTCCCTTTCTTCCCTCCATTACCTTCTCTAAAAATAAATCAGTAAATAAAATCTTTAAAACAAATTTTGCCTGAGTGTAAGAGAAAGGGTTTTTAAGGAGAGTTGTCTCCTTCTTTTGATTTTGTTAAGGCTGTGTTGCTTGCAAGGAATAAAAACCCCTTTCAGAAACACTAAGGCAAAAAAGGAAATTCTAATAAGGCTACAGAGTAGCTCATGAAACCCAGGGGCAGGATGGGCAGTGGGGCTTAGAAGGTGCTAGAACTCTTACATCCACCTTCACAAGAGGGAAGACCTGAGTGGTATCTACATTGGTCCACTGAGTGGTGGCCAGGGGGCGGGTCACCCAGCAGACATGATCCCTGGGCCCCATCACTGTGGGGAGCTCTCGGAGAAAAGTGGGCCTGTGGGCTGGGCAGGCTGCCCTCACACCATCTCTTTCCTGCGGGCCAAGGAAAACGTCACGTAGCCCCAAGTCCAACTTGATCAGTGGGACAGAGGTAGGAGCACGTGGCTTGCCTTGAGTCGCAGCCCTGTGCTCTGCCCGACCCAACAGGGAATGATCGTGGTTGTTGGGGGAGGGTGGTCTGTGGGAGAGACCCACAGGCCGAGCCACCCAGGAGGCAGCATGGCAGCCAGTCCTTGACATTGGAGGCTGTACATCCGCCGGGAAGAGTCACGCCTCAATTTCTTCTACTTAGCAAATAGGCACTTCAACTGAGCATCTGTATCCATGCCTGTACCAGGTGGGGCGGGAGCTGCGTACGTTGTTGCGGCAGCACTTCCTGAAGGGGCTTACAGTCTACAAAGGTGGTAGGGGACGCTATTTCCACCAGCGCCTGCCCTCCAGCACAGAATTTGGTGCACAAACAGAGATAGCGCAGGGTGTTAGGAGCACGGCCTTTAGAATCCCAGGTACCTGGCTTCAAATCCCTGCTCTGTCACCTGCTAGCATTATAACTCAGGGAAAGCCATGGAACTCCTCTGCAGGTTGGTTTTAAATCCATCCTAGAGGGTGGGCGTGAAGATGACCTGAACTTACGGGGGAAACCGAAGCCACCCGCACCGCCCCATTTCTGCCTTTGGAAACCCTACCCAACCCTTCCAGCACCGGCTCAGGTATCATCTTTTCCATGAAGCCTTTGTCAGCCTTCCAGTCAGGAAATATCGGTCCTCATTTCCATAGCCCGTTCACAGTTACTGTAGTGATTAATCTCATCACGATAATAATAGCAGCTATGATTTGTTGAGTGTTTACTAGATGACAAGGACTGTGCTAATCTTCACAAACCCCTGAGAAGGTAGGTACAGTACAATCCCATTTTACATCTGAGGAAACCAATACACAGAGAGGTTCATTAACCTGCCCAGGGCCACACAGTAGGTATAGTAAAGCTGGGACTCTAATGGAAATCTGTGCATTGCCAAGGCCCTCGGTTTTGCCCACCACTCCCTGCCGCCCGCGTTACGCCAGCACTCTGGGAAGCCCCTTCTCTCCCTGACACTGGTTATTTACTGTTGAAATGGCAATGCCTTACCTGCCGGAGAAGGTAAGCGTCAGGAGCTGGCCTGAAACCAGGTGATTGGCGTAGCAGAGCCTGGTTACCCAGACTGCTCTATCTCCTGTGTTTGAATGGGAGTAGCCCTCAGAGCAAGCCAGATGCTTATACTTAACTGTTAGCAGTTTAAGCCCAAGGGATTGTAGGAGGTCAGTTGCAATAACAAGTGATGACTGGTCTTGTCACCGTAGGATTTAAATAAAAGTTGTTGTTGGCAGCGGTAAAGCAGCGCTTGGAACAGGAGATTCAAGCTGAGCTTTCACCGGGACACCGGTGTCCAAGCAGAGTTGCCTGCCTCTGCGACCTTTGGCTGCTTTTCTGGGAACAGCTTATTTTCTTTCAGAGTTGTAGCTGGTGAAAGATCAATTTTTGGATCAAAGAATATCAGAGCCAGAAGGGTCCTTAGAACTGCTGCTAACAGTAATGATAACAATACAAATAAAAATGGTAAAAATAACAGTAACAGCTAGAATTGCTTTCGCATTTCTCATGTGTCATGTAAGTTTTCAACTTGTGCCTTATTTCGCATAACATGGCAGCTGTGTGGGGGTCTACAGGCAGCTCCATTTTTCAGAGGGGAAGCCGGGGCTCCGAGAGTGAAGGTAATTCCCCTGAAGTTGCACAGCAGCGAGTGGCAGAGGCAGGACCCAGCCCAGGTCCGCTGGTTTTTGAAGTGCCAAGCCCACTCGAGGAAGCTGAAGCCAAAGAGGGAGGTGGCTTTGGGTTTGCTGCCCCTCCCCCACCCTTCGCCCTCCGTATTTGGTCTGTCAAAGCCCTGGCTCGGAGCAGCTGAGTCTGAAATCCAGTCGCCTGCCTGTTGTTTTGTCCTCACCCTGTTTCCGTCGCCAAAACCACTCCCATTCAGAGCCTGTGTCATGAGTGCAGTGACCGAGGGTCCTGGTTTGCGCCCCATGTCCACATGTATTAATAAAGCCCCCCATCCTTCTCAAAATACCCCAGTTTGGACTGGATGTGTCCTAAACATGAGGTCCCTGAGCGTTGGGAGGCCTCACTCCTTCCTTGCCCATGATACACTGGGGACCAAGTGTTAGGAGACCTGTGTTCGGGTCTGGTTTGGCCACTTTGCTCACTCCGTGACTTGGGCTGAGTCTTGGACCTTCTTAGGTAACTGAGATTCCCCCCCACCACCCCAGGAATTTGCCTTCAAAATGAGGACAGCCCTCCTCCCCGTCCCCGCCCCTTTCCACCTCAGTTGAAATCTGACTAGGCATTGCCTCCGAAGAATCCTCCCCATATGGTACTGTGGGATAGGGAACTCAAGAACCAGAGCTGCTGCAGGTGCAGACGGTGGCCGCCACGAGGCCTGCCCGGCAGTGGAAGCGGAGTGTTTCAGTGTGCACCTTTCCTCACGGCACAGAGCACTGGTTCCGGGGTCAGATCCCTGTGAGTCCTGGTGAACACTCAACGCTGCAAGTCACGCACATGAAAACACCCGAAGTGTTCCGCAGCAAAAAGAGGAGCCACGCAGTCGGGGCGAGTTCCCCTGGGGTCCAGCGTGGGAGCTGGCCAGGCACCGCCCCCCACTTCCCTCGGCGTCCGGCAGACCTGGACACCCCCCTGTACAGTTTGGAAGCTCTGACCCTGGGGGGACATCCATGTCAGGAGTCCTGCTGGCTGGCGCCTGGCTCTGAATTGCCCTTTGCCAGGCACTGGGGCGGCCAGTAGGTGTGTGTTCAAACCGTGACCCCTGGGCCCAAGGCAACCTCTTTGCTTGACTTTAAATGCCCATAAAATTGCACCATTCACCACTTCACAAGGGTCTGGGGCGTAATCAGTGTTGAGGAAGCCTTTGAACTGCTCGGATGACAGGGCGTTAGTTACCTTACGCTGTTACTAACAGTCTGTAGCCAGTTATTATTCGTGGAGACCAATATGCTTATAGACACAGCTTTTTAAAGAAACCTCAGCTGCCTGTGTCATTAGCAGGAAGGTAGCCCTTACAAGGCGGGGTTATTTTTTTCCTAATTTGTCTTGAAGCCATGGTCTGGGGAAGGAGTTATGCCCAGGAGAGTGGAAGTCAGACCTCCAGCTTCAGACCCTTCCGTCCTCACCTTGGGCAGGTTATTTTGCTTCTTTGAGCCTTACTTTCTTCATCTATAAAACTCCTTTCAACTTATGTGCTAAAAATAGGTCTCCTAGCAGGACCCACTTCGGGGGGCTGCTTGTGGCCCAGAGGTGGTGATGCGGTGATGCGTACGAAGGGCTTAGCGCCTGCCCGACATGTATAAATGCTCCGTAAACGTCAGCCTTCGTTATCGTAGTAACCTTTTCACCATGTTCTTGCTGCCTAGTTTGGCTTATCCTTGTGAGGTTTACAGGTTTCATTTCCAGTCTCATCCCCTCCCTGAAACGGCCCCACAGCAGCCCGTTTCCCTTTATCGCCTCACTGCCCCCCAGCAGAGGGTCTGGGGAGGGGCTTTGTGATGCAGGTTTTTCTGGGACAGCAAACACTTGGGTTTCAAATGCGTCCTGGGGCCCCTTAGCTTAGGCCCAGCTCATGTCTGCCTCTGAACTTCCCTCACAGGAAAACCTGATCGGCGCCCTTTTGGCGATTTTTGGGCACCTCGTGGTCAGCATTGCACTTAACCTCCAGGTGAGTTTGCCACCAGCACTGTCCCGGGCAGAGGCCCAGGCAGTGAGCCAGGGTGTCTGGTGCAGGCCCAGCGGCCTATGTGCTGTTGCCCACTCCCTCCCTGGGCTGGGCCTGGGCAGTAGCTTGTGGGTCTTTCCAGAATCTCTTGATTCTTTGTCCCAACTTCATTTATCCATCACCCCTCTAATGCCAGTGCTGTCCATTACTTAACGATCTCTGGCCTGCAAACATGACTGGGAAATATGGCGAATGTACTGGGTGATGGTTAATGCCTGTGGGGCAGGCTTCAGCGGAGAGGGGAGACAGGGTCAGGCTCTGGCCCAGGTGGGACGGTTCTGAGGTGAGTTTACAGGGTTCTCGGAGGGTCCCCAGTGGGACTGAGCCCCACTTGCTTAAGGCACTGACTCACCCATGAGTATACTCCTCATTGGCCCTTCCCCCTCCCCGTCCCACCTCCCACTCCCCAACTTGTGCTTCCTGGAATCACTTCCCAGATCAACTACCTGCTTCCAACACCTTGTTTCAGGGACTGCTTCTGGGAACCCAGACTAAGTCTTGACCCCGTGGACAGAATAATCCCACAATAGGGTGGCCATCTCCCCTTCCCTGATGGTGAACTCTCTCCCCGCTGGAGCAAGGATGTAAACACACATGTACATCTTGGCTTCCATGTACACGTATGTGTGAGCACGTTTCTGAGGCCGCATGGTCTCCCAGCTACTTGTCTGCTTCATGCTCTTCATTTTACAGACCAGCATCTCTGCTTCCATATCTGCTGCTCTGCAGCCCCCATCATGACCCTCCCCAGGAGGCAGCCTTGGCCCCTGAAGTCAGCGTGACTTCCCAGCTTTCCTCAGTCACTGCCTCAGTTCCCAGTCCACATTTCCAGAATTAAGGATGTTGTGTCCACTGACACCCACATCCTGCCCAGCAGAGTGGCTGACACTCCTCCAGGAGAGAGTGTCGCTGAGCAGGCACCCAAACATGGGGACTCCTGGGCATTGCAGTTAGAGGGAGAAGGTCACCCTGAGGCCAGGCTGAAGTGGGGTCCTGAGGCCATGGCTGCCACCCCAGACCGCTCACAGCCGTGAAGTGTGTTAGAAATGCACACCTTCTCTGAGGATGAGACTCGTATATTTTTTCAGACCTTCCCAGGGAACTTTGAGGTGTCCCAGCCGGTTTGAAAACTGCTGCCCTAGAATAACAGTTCGGCACTCAGATCGCCACTGCTTTACTTACTGTTGCAGAAGTACTGCCACATCCGGCTGGCGGGCTCCAAGGACCCCCGGGCCTATTTCAAGACCAAGACATGGTGGCTGGGCCTGTTCCTGATGCTGCTGGGCGAGCTGGGTGTGTTTGCCTCCTATGCCTTCGCTCCGCTCTCGCTGATCGTGCCCCTCGGCGCAGTCTCCGTGATAGGTAAGGTCCGGGTGTCCCCATTCCTTCCCTGGCACTTATCGCCTGTGTGAGCACAGTATCCCCACCAGGGTTGAAGACACTCGTTAAACATACCAGCTTTGCTTTGATAACAGCCAGCACTTACAAAGGGCTTCACACACACCGGGCCCTGCTCTCAGCACTTTGTGGGTATTAATTCTCCCAATTCTCCCGGCAGTCTTCTGACGGAGATACTGTTATTAGCCCCATCTTACAGATGAGGAAACTGAGGCACAGAATGGTGGAGTTGATGGCCCCAAATCACATAGCTATTGAGGAGCAGGACTGGGATGTGAACTGGGCTGTCGGGCTCCAGAATCTGTTTAAGATTCAGAAAGTTTATCAGAATTGCTTTTTATTTCTACTACAGAAGGAAGCTAAACTTTAACCCATTCATTCTAACACTGTCAAGATAATCTAAGCCTTTACAGAATTCGGATATCTTGCACCTTTAAGAAATTCAGCTTATTGTCTGATCTTGTTTACATCAACTGATACCACTTTAAAAACATCGTTAACCTCCTCTGCCATCCTTCTGTGACTTCTGTAATCCCCGCACCAGCGTCTCAGAACATTGGAACCAACTAAAAGACAAAGGAGCTTTAAAATCCAGGAGGTCACAAACAAAACAGAATTAGAAAATAATTCTTTCCTTCTTAAATAAAAGATGTCCGTAGACTGCTGACCAATAGCTTACTGGACATAGGAGCAAGGGCAATGAACTTGCTTTGAAAAGTTTCCTCCCATCTTGCTGGCAAGCAGTGCACTGCCTAGAAGCTCTTCCCTGCTCTTAAAGGAGAAGGTCATATTTCGAATCTTACTCTGCCTGAAATTAAGAGGGCCTCTTCTACACCAGGGACGGCATACTCATGGCAAGTGCATGCCCCTCCTGTGCCCAAGGCAGACATCATTAATCAATCATAGCATTCCTTCTGAGCCAGCCTGGATGGGCCCTCAGACTCCTCGGAGCTTCAGGAAGTCACTGCCAGTCACCAGGGTCAGGCTCTCGCTGATCCTATGATGAGACCCTCCTTTTCTTGACCGGGGTTGGTAAACTGGCAACTCACAAGATGAATGAGGTCCTCAAACATGTCCTTTCCCGCACAGTATTTTTTAAGAATGTAGCTTGGATGCCTGTGGTTGAGGCAGGTCGCCGGCCACAGCCCCAACCTTTCCCTGTTGTCCTAGGTCCGGCCCGCTTCCCGCGTCCGTGTTACTGCCCTGCCCCCGGGGTGTATTTAGGTTTGTCCTCTGCCCGCTGCTGACCTCGCCAAAGGGCTCTCGGGACTTTATTTACAATGAGGAATAAGTGGCTGGGTGACCAGACGCATTAAATAATTGGTTTTTGAATTTTAATAAAAATTAAATAATCAAACTCTTCAAAACAAGGCATTCAATTATAATGATGGGAATTCTGGTATCTGCCACTGGAAATTAAGAGGTTCTTAGAGCTTCTCAAGTCACCCAGTGAGAAATAATATTAAAAATAATAACCACCATTTATTGGTACTTATTACTCATCAGGCACGGCTCCAACTACTTTAATAACAACAATGGCCCAGTTGTTGAGCATTTACTGTGGGATAAATGATTTACATATATCAGCTCATTGATTTGCCCCTGTCAGAGGAGTAGGTATTTTCAGTGGTGTGCTGAGGAATCAACTCAGAGAAAGAGTGAGAGAAGAAGAGGAAGAGGTGGAGGGAGGGAGGGAGGGAGGGAGGGAAGGAAGGAAGGAAGGAAGGAAGGAAGGAAGGAAGGAAGGAAGGAAGGGTCAGAAAAGTGGGAAGGCAGAACAGGAGGACCTGATTTGTAGTGTTTCTGATTTATATGTTCTAAACACCCCCCACTGTGGCTGTTTTCAAGCCACCAATAATTTCCTGGATATTTAACAATCCTCAGCTGATGCACCTGGATCCAGCACACCATTTCATAGACTTGGGACCTGAGAGCCAGGTGACCTGACTCTCCCCAGGACACACGGCCGGAAGAGGCAGAACTGAGATAGCAGCCCAGGTCCGTTCTCAGGGCAGGTCAGCCCCGTCATGCAGGGTGGTCACGGGAAGTTTGAGTACATCTGCAAATGTGGAGGGTCAGGGAGAAACAAGATTCAGGGTGAAGATGTCAGAAGCAGACATTGCTGGACAGGGAGCAAGAGCCCTGGCGTCCAACAGTCCTGGGCTCAAGTCCAGCCTTCACCTACCGGCTGCACGATCTTTAGTGGGTCCTTCACCTCTCTTAGCCTCAGTGTCCCCATTTTCCAAATGGGAATAATAATAGCACCCGGATCAAAGGGGGAACATACCAGAAATAACTTTAGTAAATTGCCTGTTGCCCAGGAAGTACTCAACAAACACCCAGCGCTCCTGGTCTTGTAAGAAATCCTCAGGGAGGCTCAGAGAGGACCCTCCCTATCCGAGATGGAATAACAGGGAGACGGCAGGGCCTGAGCTCTTGGGACCATGAGTGAGAGGACAGGAAGTATCAAGTCCAACCTCCAACGCAGACGAGGCAGCCCAACGGGCCAGGGCGGGGAGACTCCTTTTGACTGATGGCAGCCTCATTTCCCCGTGATTTTTTTTTTTTTTTTATAGCGAGTGCCATCATAGGAATCATATTCATCAAGGAAAAATGGAAACCTAAGGACTTTCTGAGTAAGTTCACCAATTGGAGCCCCTGTTAATTTTGTGCTTGTGCATTTTCTCATTATAAAACCAGCTCACCCTAACTTCGAGATCGTCTGTTTCCCGCTCCCCAGTGTGGTTCTCAGTTCCACTCTCATCAGGAGAGCTGGGTTTTTAAATCAGTGGTTCTCAAACCATTCCGTCAATATTTATTGAGTATTTACTATTGGGATTTTAGAAAGCCAAATAAAAGGCACCCCCTTTCCCTAACTGCCTTCTAAAACAATGGGGAACAAACAGGGCAGTCAGGTGCAGGAGATCAGAAGTCAGGCTTCGTTACAGATGAAAGGCAAACTAGAGCATGCAGCTTAGGCGTGCAGCCAGACGACCTCTGCTCCCATGTGCCCCGGTTCCCAGCTAGACCTTGGGCCAATCTCCCAAGAAAGCGTTTGGGTTTCAGAGTGGAACACTTCACCCGAGTTACTTCGTCACATAATCTGGGGCAGCGTGTGCTTCTGGGGCAACGCTGCTGACCTGTTGTAGCTTGTACCTGCCGTGAGCCCTGCGACAGCCTCTTCTTCCCCGCAGGGCGCTATGTCTTGTCCTTCGTTGGCTGCGGTTTGGCTGTGGTCGGCACCTACCTGCTGGTGACATTTGCACCCAACAGTCACGAGAAGATGACCGGCGAGAACATCACCAGGCACCTTGTGAGCTGGCCTTTTCTCCTGTACATGGTAAGAGAAGCCTCTGGTCCTTCTGCCTGAGGTGTTGGGAGGGGGGATCTGGTTCTAGGAATCAGAAACCCGAATACCCAGCAACAGGGGTCACGTGCACTGTGGTGGATTTCACAGCACGGACACGATGCTTGTGCAGGGTACACAGTTCATGGGAAACGCGTTTTCTCTTAGGTGCTGAGTAATGTCTACATTACTTCAGTTCACTTCACTTTATTTTAATTGTATTGTGAGAGAGAGGGGAAAGGAAGGAGGAAGAGAGGGTGAGAAACACCAACGTGAGAACGTCAGAGAGAAATATCAGTGGGTTGCCTTTCGTTCATGCCCTGACCGGGGACTGAACCTGCAACCAGGAACAGAACTGGTGACCTTTGGCTTGTGGGACAACACCCAACCAACTGAGCCACACCGGTCAGGGCCAGTGATAACTTGATTTTTTAGAGGTATTTGTAGGCTGCACAGGTAATGTAGCCATAAAAGACTAGATGGGGGAAAATTTCCATCAGCAGTTGTCTCTAGGAGACAGAATGATGACCGGGTGTATTATTTTGTCTTTATGTATCATCCAGAATTTCTACAGGGAGCATTTAAAACTTTTATGGTAAGAAGAAAAGTTAACATTTTAAGCAGTTATTAGGTGTTATTTATTTGTTCATTTTTGCCCAGCATCACATGCCTGGGAGACACAGGGGAGAGGCACTGGAAGCTGTGTCTCCTACACGCCCTGGCCGAGCTCAGTCCTGCCCACCCCAGGCACACCCTGTGTGGGGTCTGCCAGCAAACAAACCAAGGGAAACGTCTGAGGGGCAGGCATGTCCAGCCCGAGGACAGGCCACCGGCGGCCCGGGGTGGCTATGGATTCGGCCCAACACAAAATTGGAAATTTACTTCAAACATGATGAGATTATTTTGCGGTTATGTGTCACAAGGTATTTAATGGGTGGCCCAAGACAACTCTGCTTCTCCCAGTGTGGCCCAGAGACGCCACAAGGTTGGGCACCACGGAAGGGGTTTACTAAAAGCTGCTGGTCCACGAGCGCCCCTGTTCCATGCCCAGCTCTGTGCTCAACACTTTCTATGTGTCATCTCGGTCGCTCAACGACCCTGGAATAGAAGTGTTTTTCTGTTTTCTGGATGAGAAAACCAGAGCTCAGGGAGGTTAGCTCGCTTGTTCCAAGTCCCATGAGGGCAGCACTGGACCTGAAGCTGGGCCGGCCTGGCCTCTCGTGCCACCGTCCTGCGCTGTGGCCCCCTGACGGAGGTGTTCACTGTGCCCCCTCTGACGGGAGCAGCCTGGGACTGCCCTGGAGGCATCAGAACACCCCCTTTCCTCGGATCGCCCACAAGGCAGAAGAAAGATTTCCCTAAGCTGGGGCGTGTCACCTCCCTCCCGCCGGCCAGCCCCAGTGTCTAGCCGATGGGTGTGGAGGCATGTCTGCCGCACAGAGCCAGAGACCCACCTCTTCAGAAAAGGTTTACCCTGAACACAGGCTCGAATCCATCATGTGCTGCATGACCTTAGCCAAGTCACTGAACCGGAAGCCAAGTCGCTGGACCTGGGCTGGCTACTGGGAGAGACGCGAGGTGACATGGAAGCCACCCAGCACTTGGCAGATGCTCAGTTGGTCTTCTTTCAGTGTGACTGAGACAGTGCTGCCAGATGGAGAGATTTGGCCAAATCGAATTCAATAAATACTTCTGAGTGTCTTTTACATGCCAGACACTGTGGATTTAAAAAAAATAAATGAGGCATGCTCACAGAACTCATGGTCTATCAGGAGGCCCCAGCTTGTATGCCACCATCTCGCGAGACAATGCCAAGTGCCGTTCCGGCTTGATTTTAGGTGTCGTGAAGAATGGCTGAGAAATTGGGCCCCCTGTATGCACGCACGCTGGTCAGGCATGCTAAATAACTCTCCGTCTGCCTGATGGGCTATTCTGCAGCCATTAAAGATAATTACGACAACTTCATCAAACATGAAAGTTGTTTATGGTAACTAAAAGCAGCCCCATACAAAATTGTGCGTAGACTACAATGGTGAGTAGATAAAATATATATTCACTGCGACAAAGCCAGGAAGAAACAGGAAAATGAAAACAGCTGTGTTTTGTGGTCTCTCATTACGAGGAATTTTCTAAAATTTTCTTTTCAAAGTGCCATTAATGTCTCTGCATTGGTTTTTATAACAAATAATCTTTGGTAGGCAGTTAGGGTAAGCAAACGGAGCTAAACTATTGTCGAATATTTTTGCTTTAGTTTTGCTGGGTGCTGTGCTGACTTTACTCCTTGGGAAGTACTGCCCAGCATCTGAGCCCTTAAGGAGTAAAAAGGACAAGTTGTTGATCCAAAATAGGGGGGAATTCTCACACTTTAGATTCGCCATTGTTTAATAATAAGTCTATTGATTGAGAGCCTTGTAATTGCCAAGTACATGGCTATGTGTCCTCAGGCAGTGTAGCTTAGTGGTAAAGTACATGGGCCCTGGAGCTAAGAGTGTCTAGGTTCAAATCCTAGCTCTGCCATTTTCTAGCTTGGGGGTGTAATAGTGCTTACTTCATAGAATTATTGTGCCAGCTTCATTACTTGAGTATAGATAAAATGCTTAGAAAAGTACCTGGCTTACTTATGCATTCATTAAGTGGAAGCTTTAATTGTGACCCTGTAAGGTAAGAATTATTATTCCTATTTCATAGAGGAGGTAACTGAATTTAGAGAAGCTAAGTGACTTGCCCAAGGTCAACAAGTTTAGAAGCAGATCCAAGTCCACACCTGGACCTCCCCGACGCCAGTGCCCTTTTCTTCCTACTCTGCAGAGCCACCTCATTGGAGGCTTGGTTAGGGGGCAAGGGGCATGAATACTTGCATACTTCACCAAAGAGCTCTCCTCGATCAGCAAGTGTCTCCCTCTTTGACCCCCAGTTTTAGTGGAGTTACCCATGGAGCATGGAGCAAGAGTCAGAAGAGACCATCTCAGCCTATGAATCTTGTCCATCCAAGACAGGGTAGAGGTGAGGCCAGCCCCTCACGCTCACAGCTCAACTGGGAAGCAAACTCCTTCTCCGTGTTGTCCAAGGATTCGAGAGATTCACGCAGTGTACCCTCCTTTTCCACAGGATCCTTTCAGTAGTTTGGGGAGTGCTGGGTGTTTCAATACCCTTGACGGTCTGTGACTGATGGAGTCAACCGAATAACCTCCAGCCCAGGCTGCCGGGGTCTCCCGGTCTTGCCCGCTGATGTGCACCCCTCCCCGCCCTTGTTGCTTTCTGTAGCTTGTGGAGATCATCCTGTTCTGCTTGCTGCTGTACTTCTACAAGGAGAAGAATGCCAACAACATCGTCGTGATTCTTCTGTTGGTGGCGTTACTCGGTAAGTGGGGCCGGGTGAATGAGTTGTGCCATCACCGTGTAGCACCGGAAGGTCCCTGCCGGCTGGCGGCAGTTCCCATCAGTTCCATCACCTCACTGGCTGCATTCGGCATTCTCATTCAAGTACTGAGTCTCCTGAGTGCCAGGAATGTGCTGGAAACTGGCATCAGTGATGCGCAGGACAGACAAACGCCAGGTGCCTCCTTTCCAAAGGGAGGAAACGGCAGCAAACAAGGACACAAACACGTAATACACATTTGGCTGGTGATGAGTGCAGTGAGGAAAAGGGCAGAGTACGGGTGGAGAGGGTGAAGAGGTTGTTTCAGAGAAGTCACAGGTGGGCCAGGTTTCAACAACTGAGTCCCTAAGGGTCCGTGGAAAACCGGTCAGAGCTCAGGAAGCAATTCTGGATTCAAAGGCAAGAATTGCTTTTGTTCTCTCTTTTCTTCCTTTCCTTTTAGAGAGATGGGTGCCATGGGGGGAATGGTTCCTAAATCAGACTGGGGCAAGGCTCTAACCCCACACAGTGTTTGATGAGTAAATGGAGCTTTGATAAACGCCTGCTCTTCCTGGGGAAGGAGAAGGGGTGGGCGGAGCCCCACCGCTGTCTCCCAGTTCTCTCCCTAAGCCGTGATGCCCTCTAACAGTGGGCCTAGGAGAACACCCAGGTCCGGGGGGAGAGGGGGGTTCAACGAGATGAGCTCAAATGCCCAACACGTGTCGTTTCTCTTCTGTCCTTCCCATAGCGAGCCCCCACTCCGGTGACATGCCATCAGCCATGCAGAGAGGTGTCACCCTAAGACAGGGTGGATTATTTTGATTTTTTTTCAAATAGCTTTATTTTTTAAAGGTTTATTTTTTAAAATAAGATTTTATTTATTTATTTTTAGACAGAGGGGAAGGGAAGAAAGAGAGGGAAAGAAACGTCAATGGGTGGTTGCTTGTGCACCCCCTACTGGGGGCCTGGCCCACAACCCAGGATGTGTCCTGACTGGGAATCAAACCAGCGACCTGTTGATTCACAGGCCAGTACTCAATCTCCTTAGCCACACCAACCAGGGCTAAAAACAGCTTTATTGAGACATAATTCACGTACCATAAAGCTCACCTGTTCAAAGTACACAATTCAGTGGATTTTAGTGTATTCGCAGGGTTATGCAACTCTCATAGTCCAAGTTCAGAACATTTTTGTCACCCAGACAGAAACCCTATGCCCATGAGCAGTCACTCCCCATTTCCCCCTCCTCCCAGCCCCTGGCAACCACCGATCTACCTTCTGTCTGTATAGACTTGCCTTTCTGGATGCCTCACATAAATGGAATCATACATCACATGGCTTTTCGTGACTGGCTTCTTTCACTGAGCATAGTGTTTTAGGGGTTCGTCCATGTTGTAACGTGTCAGCGGTCCATCCCTTGGTGATGTTTTAAAACTGGATCGGAAGATCATGGTCCCAAAACGCGTTCTCCCGCTGAACAGCAAGGCCAGAAGGTTCCGAGGCACGTCGGCCACACTCCGCGCTTTCCTTGTCTCACTCACAAGGGCAGCCTGATGAAGCTGCTAACCTCACCTGGCTGCTGCTGCTTGAAAACCAGCCTCGGAGCCGCGGGGGCCTTGGAAGCGGCTGCGTGTGATGGGCGGTTGGCCGGAGAAGGCGAAACCCGCAGAAGCTGAGAAAAATGGGAGGCAGAGCATTTCGGCCAGAATGAGGGGCTCCGTTCGTACCACTGTTGGGGGTGGTTTCTTTTAACTCTTGCTCCGGCGGGGGGATCTGACAGTTCCGAGTTAGGAGTCATTTCTGCGCCAGCAGGGGGTCTTCGTGACGAAGGGAGGGAGACCCTCCGCCAGGTGTGTGAGAAGGCCATATTAGAATTTGTTTTTATCTCCACCTTTAAGTGGTGTTTCCTGCACCTGTCCCATCATGTGCACACACGTAAGCACAGTGTCGCGTGACTATAATTTTAGAATAAATAAGCACGTGTGTTTTGGAAAAGCGTGCGCACGTCCATTAGGAGGTAGGACTCTAAAACATTTGGGACCTCTGTCTGAAGAAGTGATTTTTAAAAACAGA
Organism: Anoura caudifer; assembly: GCA_004027475.1. Lineage (NCBI taxonomy): Eukaryota > Metazoa > Chordata > Mammalia > Chiroptera > Phyllostomidae > Anoura > Anoura caudifer. Next base: position 15,777 of record PVKU01008505.1, read on the forward strand.
ATTGAGTGAGATTTTTTTTAAAGGAGTGCTTTACACAGTACGTGTTACTCCTGCGGTTGCCGTGGGGATGATACTCAAGGAGTCCGTTTGCCCACTCGAAGACTGTGTGGTCCCCACTGTATCCCAGGCAGCTCCACGAGTTGTGGGGACGAAACAAACCCGCCCCAGGGTTCGGAGACCTGAACTCGTTGCTTTTTCTTGGCAGAGGGTAGAAGCGACATTTGGAAATACCTGTCAGGGCTCTGCCTTCCCTGCTTCTTTGATATAGTGGCCCAAACGGTGGGAAGTCCAAGAGAGCCAGACAAAGAGCGTCTTCTCACCGTGCGAATCACTGCACTGGCTGCGCCAGGGTTCCCTCCATTCTCTTCACCAAGCCCTTTGGGGTTTATGATAAACTGACTTTCAGGGCCTGGCTCCCTCCGTGTTCCTGAGGTCCCCACGTGCCTGTTTGCCCTCTTTGCAGGCTCGATGACAGTGGTGACGGTGAAGGCTGTGGCCGGGATGCTTGTCCTGTCCATCCAGGGGAACCTGCAGCTCGACTACCCCATCTTCTACGTGATGCTCGTGTGCATGGTGGCAACGGCCGTCTATCAAGCCACGTGAGTAGCGAGTTCTTTCCTGTTGGGCCTCGACACACAGGCTGGGCCCTTCCATTGTCTGGGCCCCGTTACATTGTTGCTGAAGCTGCGGGAAAGGCAGAACGTTCAGGTGCAGCCTGCTGCCGGGGTCTGGTGCCCGCCCGCCCTGGAGAGAGCGGAGCTGCTAATTTGCTGAGCTGTCACTGGAGGTCTGTCGCTTGAACGACGAAGCCTGGAGTGGGCGTGCTTGACCCTCTGCCTCAGAATGTGAGAAAGGGTCAGGGGCAGCCTCGCTTCCCACCTGCTCCTGGCAGGCACACGTTTCCAATGCTGGAGGCACCGATTTGTCGGTGAGGTGAAAAACAAAAGGTTGTCGTTTCTTGTCCTCAAGAAATCTCCTCCAAATCATCCCAAGTGGAAGAGTGAGGTGATCACTTCTCTCCAAGCACAAGAGTTAAGTCAGAAGGAGCCGTACTGAGGGGGCCTTGTTCACATTTGAGACCTGGTGCCCAGCAGTGGGCCTGGAAGGGAATGTGACACCCTGTGTGGGGACAGGAGGGTGGACCGTGCAGGTGTCAGGGTGACGCGTGAGGCTGATTCACCTGGGCAGGCCTGGGCTCACTGTCCACCAGCGTGGCCTGCAGGGATCGTAGGAGTGACTGATGCCTGGCGTGGGCTGGCCTGGCTCTCCCTGATTCCACGTGAACTTGAATTCATTGCATCCCCCACAGCACCCCATTCATGTGGATGACACAGTCCTCATTTTGCACATGAGGGGCTATACAGCAAAGTGAGGTTAAAGGGCCCGGAGGTGGTGGAGCTGAGATTTGCCATCCTGCTTCCAGCCCACAGCCCTTACCCCTCTGCTCTACATCCTGTCCTCAGCTTCTCTAAGACGCAGATTCTTCGTCTGCAAATTCGAATAACAGCCTCTACCTGAGGGAATCACATAATGCCCGGTAGACAGCAGCTTCCTTTGTGACCATTGTTACTATTACTCTGTCGATTATGGCTGTTCTCAGCCATTCTGCCTCAGTTCTAGGCATCACCACTGAGCCCCTGCCCAGCAGAGACTGCCCAGCACTGCAGGGGTTACCAGGAAGAATCAGAGCTTCTCAGTCACCTGCGCAGTACACAGTACACATTCACCGAGGGCCTGCTGTGTGCCAGGCCTGTGCCAGGCCTTCCACACACACAGACGGTCCTCAAGGCTCTCACAGCCCTGCTGGGGGCAGCCCGGGGGGACACAGTCACAGTTGAGTGGGAAGTAAGTTACAGTGCAAGCAACCACAGGAACTAAAATACTACACGGAGGAAGGACAAAGATATATTCTGAAACAACGGCAGTGTTTACCCTAGAGGAAGGGATTAGGAATAACCCCAACTTTCCCTCTTTCTCCTACATACAGGGACAGACAAAAGTAGGTCTGTGAGTACCTACTCACAGCTGTGAGTATGCGAAATAGTTTATTCCTGTGTCATTACCATCGTAATCTGCGTGTCTTTTCCCACACGAATGACTGTAACCTACCTGTGCCTATCCCTGTGTATTACAGTGATCACAGTAGTTTTGAATGAAGAAGAAAATTTGACTTAAAACGTTGTTAACAAGACAGAATGTTGTAAGTGATATGAGAGTTCCTTGGAGAGTGTAAGCCACCTGGAATGGCTCTTTTTAGTGGAGGGGACTCAGGGGACACAACGGTGAGGGAGAGGACGTTTCCAGTTACAAGAACCATGTGGTCAAATGTGTCAGACCAGGAAGGCACGGCCCACCTGGTGAATGGAGATGGGCCTCAGCTACGAACCGGGGAAGAGCAGGAGCAAAGCATGGACCTCAGGCCTAGAGATGCATGAGGGGGGCATCTTTACGAACCCAGGGAATGTTCTGTCGTGGGTCACCTTCATACTTCAAACCAAGGCTGCTGTCAGCAGCTTCCACCTCGGCCGGCCTTTCCAACGTCCCCACAGCCCGCTGACCAGAGCGCTTTTGCATTGCAGGTTTTTAAGTCAAGCCTCACAGATGTACGACTCCTCTTTGATTGCCAGTGTGGGCTACATTCTGTCCACCACCGTCGCCATCACCGCAGGTAAGGGTGGCCGATCGTTAGGTTTCTGTCTTCTCCCTGAGCAGCAGGGGCAGCACCCCAATGTGGAGGGAGGAGGCTCTGCCTTGACCCGTTGCTTGGACTCATCCTGCCCCTGGAGAAAGCACAGGGTCTAGAGCCAGAGAGATCCGGGTGTGCATCCCAGCACAGGACTGTGTGGCTCTGGGAAACTCACTTCCCCTCTCTGTGCCCGAGCTCTACATTCATAAAATAGAAGTAATAACACTTACCTCCTAAGATTGAAATATGTACAAACCGAATGTCCCCGACTTTGTGGTGCTGATGCATGGTTTCTTTAACCGTTCCGCTGTCCTCTGCTAGCTGAGCAGCCTTCCCAGGGACCCCTGCCCGCAGGCTCCTCCCACGTGAATTCCAGAGATCATTAGCATACGACGCATCTGCAACGTGATAGGGGCTCAGTCCGTGATCTCTATTATTGTGATACTGCCCTTTTCTTCTGCTCCACCCCTAATTTTTTAAAAATTTTCTTTCTGAGGGGGCTTTAGAGGCTACAAGCATGATGTCAGAGTTAGTTTGTTTTTAAGTGGCCGCGATGGCTAAAATCTTCAAAGCGGTGGGCTGCTTTGGCTCCCTAGAAACATCACAGGGAAGAAGTGAGCCCAGGCGGGGCTGCTGCCGGCTCACTGCAAAGTCAGAGAAAGGGGGCCGTGGGGACAGGTGCAGGGGGTTAGTCAGGGACAAGCTGCTGCTGCTGCCCGTTGCTCCCCTTGTTGCAAGTCTCGTGGGGGCCTTTTCAAACTCATTTTCACCAGGGGCCACATCAGCCTCGTGGTTGCCTTCAAAGGGCCGGATGTAAATTTAGGACTGTGTAAATGTAACTCCTGCGTAACTGTTAAGCGAGAGCTCGGCGCTGCCGCAGGGTCGAAACAAGGTGCTGGGCCGGATAAAGCAAGGTGGAGGGCGGGATTCAGCTCTTGGGCCTTGTGTTTGCCACCTGGGCTTAGAGTTTAAGAGAGAAAAGTAAAGGTACACACCTGAGAGGGAAGTGGAGGGCGTGCCCCAGAGAGAGCCCGTCATTTTTTCGAGTCAAGTAATATCTCGAAATAAAAAGTTAAAAATAGATGAAGATAAGAGAGGCCTAGGAGTGGGAGAAAGAAGACAGTCTCTTCCCTTAAATGGCTTTTATTCCGTTCTTCTGCTGCTTCACTCAGTGCAGTTACAGTAGTTTTTGACTGTCTTGGTTTCCTGCGGGAAGGGAGCTCAGCCAGGCCCCGGACACGCGGGCAAGTAGGCGACCTGCCAACAGCTCTTCCCCGTTACTCGCTGCAGGCGCAGTGTTCTACCTGGACTTCATCGGCGAGGACGCGCTGCACATCTGCATGTTTGCGCTGGGGTGAGTCCCGCCCTCCTCCCTGGCCCAGGGCCTTGCGTGCAGCGGCCCCTCTGCCCGTCACTGCCTCGGCTGCTCAGGCAGCACTGGAGAGCCAGTGGCAGCGGGGCTGGAGCTTTGTCCCCCGGAGGCGACCGCTTTGCTACCCTGCGGGCTTTGTTTCCTTCCCCGTTTCCTCTCTTTTGGTCTTTAATCTCCTTGTCGTTTCTGAAAATCCCACTTGGATACATGAAAAGCCTCGCTCTCTGACCTCAGATCAAAGAAATGCATATTGAAGCTACAGCAGGTGCCATCATTTTACAAAAACTAATGGGACTGATAATATTCCATGTTGGCAAGAGGGTGAGGAGACCATGCGAAGTTCTTTAATGTGGAAGGGGACACGTTGGCCATATCAATAAAAATTGTAAATGAGCATACTTTTTGAGGTAGCATTTCATTTCTAATCATTTATCTTGGGAGGATAATTGAAATGGGACACAAAAGCATATGTATGAGGCTACTTACTAACTTTCAAATTAATTGTATAAGCAAATAATCGGAAGCCATTGAAATGCCCAGCAGTAGGAACGGGTTAAGTTATAGTATATTTATACAATAAAGTTGCAGGGTGCCATTTTGAAAATTGAGGCCAGTCTGTTGGCATGGACACATCAGGTGGAAAAAGTTACTCTTTCGGTTTGTGTGTGGTCTATTCTAAGGTCCCACAGTTCCACCTCTAGATAGATATGTTCCCAAAGGAAATGAGCACATACGTTGACCAAACGACTTATACATGGATATTTGTGGTAGCTTTATTCATAACATGCCCCAATGGGGTACAACCCGAATGTCTACCGACAAGAGAGTGAAAAACAAATTGTAGTCTATTCAGACAGTGGATCCACCACAACGATGGAAACAAATGAGCTAAGACACGCAGTGAAGTAGATGAATTGTAAAAATATTTGCGGGGCAAAAGAAACTAGCCATGAAAGAGTCACACACGCTGCGAGGCAGCTTCGGAGAAGTTCGGACACTGGCAAGTCGAGTTGTGGCGAGAATAGTCACAGCGGTGGTTTCCTCGGGGGACAGTGGCATGAACCAGGACAGGGCCCAAGGACACTTTTGGGAGTGGAGGGGATGGCAATGTCTTCTCCGTTGGCCTGGCAGTGATCACACGTGTGTACACAGATGAAATTCATGCAACTGTAATTAGGGTTTGTTCATTCTACTGCATGAATATTACACCTCAGTTTTTTAGGAAGCGTGCTTGTTTAAGCTCTAGGGAAATGGAAAAAAAAAGACTGGAAAAATATACACCTCCCTGGGGAGTGAGATGGAGGAGTACAGGGACTTGTGTTTTTACTCTCTCCACTCCTGTGTTGAGTAAGTGTGGGCTATAAAGAACTGTTTAAATTAAAACCTTTTCTAAGGCAAGGTCCTGAGATGCGGGCTAACTAGGAGTGAAGAACCGCTGGAGTTTGCCTGGGAGAGTCAGTCTGATTTATTCTGATGAAGGCTTGTGCGGAGTGCAGGGTGTGTGGGGATGTTATTATTCGTCTCACATCTGCTCCCCGCTGGTCTCAGGCCCAGCAGCCTCTGCAGGCCCTGGGCAGCGAACACCCCGCTCTGCAGCTGCAGCCTCCTTTCTACCATTTTTCCGTTACCCGGGTCTGGAAGCATCCCTCCCAACCTCACTGTGGCCTCACTTCTCTGCCTCCCTTATCTCTCTGTCCCTCAGGTGCCTCATCGCATTCTTCGGCGTCTTCCTAATCACACGGAACAGGAAGAAGGCCATTCCATTTGAGCCCTATATTTCCATGGACGCCATGCCAGGTAATGTTAAAATCCCCCATCTCCAGCTGGCCGGCTCGTCACTATAGAGTGACTGCTACTTCCCGTTTGAAACGAGAGCGCCAGCCGCTGGGTGTGGTACAGGGAGGGTATGCTGTGCCGTTTTGGTGTGACTGTCTCTCTGTTCTTTATTTTTTTAATCTCTGTGTGCCAAAAAGGAGGTCATGGCTGAGGAGCCTCAGTTGGTTCTGAGCACATCTTGCCAGTTCCTGTGTCGATTTGGGGATCTTTTAAAGACCATCCTGGTTCCCACTGGATATCATTAATTATGATCTGCAGCACCAGGCTTCATGCCTGCAAAAGGAAAAACCCGTTTATCTAGCCAGAATGGATTGATCAGAGAGGAGAAGGAAAGTAGGATGAATGAAATTCAAATACTGTAACCTCACTCCTTATACCACAAAGGAGTGGATTGTTCTGGAAAGCCAAATTTCCTAGGACCTAAGAAGAGTTCATGCTGAGAAGCACAAGCTCAAATGCCCTTAAGGCCTAACAGGAACAAGAATGTGCCGTCAGCGAAGCATGGCCGGAAATGGGGGCGGGGCGGCCAGTGGAGAACTGGAGAGTACCTGCCCAGCCCAATGGCATCCAGATCGCAAAAGTTAGGACGCTGGGCCAGCCCCCTGCAGGTCTGCTGACCTAAGTTCTTTTGACTTGCCAGGGACCACTAGCTTCCACGGTTTAACTCACACTTTTTATTTTCGATGTATTTGATAGAACTCTCCCACGCTTCATTAATACAGTCTGATGAACCAAATATAATCACATTAGTGGCACAAAGTGCTGCTTTGTCCAGAACTCTGTGGTGTAGGTGCGTTCTCAGGGCTGACTGAGGTGCCCCGGGCTCAAATGACCCCAGGGTTTGTGTGTCTACTTTTTATATCATTTCTTCCTCCCTTGCTTTAAGCCGTTGTCTTTCTTGCTGCTACCGGCATGCAATTCCTGCTGTTACCAGCAGAGCCACTCCATGTCTGTCTTGTCCTTGGACCCCACTTGTTCGAATTGTGTATAAAATTAAATTAAATGAGCTCTGAGATGGGGCCTTCAGGTTTCCGCTAGGAGTGAAGTGCATGGGCTTTTTAGTGCATGGACCTTTTAAACGTCTAACCTGGCAGCTCAGATGCCTTTTTTGCTTACTTCCTTGTTCTCGGCTGTGTTCCGGATAGATGAGGGCGCTGGATAGCTGAGTTCCAGATAGGTGAGGTGTCAACTCCGTGTGTGTGCAAGTGTGTGTCCGTGTCCGTGCGTTGATGAACTGTGTACGTGTGTCCGTCTGTGGAAGTGTCTGTATATGCACATATACAGACAGATTTCCTGGTAGGAAACAGAAGGTGACCTAAGGTCATCCCGAAGACCCGCATTCTGTGGCCTGTTCGTGGACATGGCCTGTGCTTCCTCTTTGTACCTCGTGACCCGTGGGCAGTAGGCGTTGAAGGAAGGAGACTCTGCCCTGTTGCTGTGGCATGTCACACACTTCTGGGTAGACGTGTCCCGTGCCATGAAGAGCGTGGGCTTCGAGTTCAGGGGATCTGGAGTCAAACCCCAGCTCTACCCCCGCCCACACTGCGACCTTGGGACTCCTTTTGGGATCGTGGCATAACATGTGACAGGTCCCTTGCACAGTGTCTGGGACATGGAAGATGCCTGGTTGAACTTTGTTTCCCTGCCCTTTTGCTTTAGAGCATTTCAAACGTTTGTGTGGCCCGAGGCCAGGTAACTTGGAGACTACAACTCCGTTCGCAGAGCAGCTTTCCTGGCTACTTGGTCTCCCTGACCAGCATCGGGGCCTCGCCTGTGGCCGTCCTAGACCGGTCTCTTCACAACAGACCGGAGCCTGCTGTTCAAGAGGCATTCGAATCCTCCCAGTTCACTCCCTGTCAGAATTTGGAGGGGCTTGAAGTAATTCTAGCACCTGAAAGACTTCTCAAGAAGGAAAAAGAGAAAAGCAGTGCCTGGTGGGCAGGAGCTGGGCCTTGCTGTCCCCTGGCTGCACACACACAATCTCACAGACCATCCACATCAGGCAAGGCCGTGCTGTGACCACGGAGGGTCGAGACACAGGCGGGGCCCGCTCCAGAACCACGTCTGAACACGGACGACTCATGAACATTGTCCAACCACAGAAAGGACTGACCGTCCCCTAACATGAGTGACCACTGCTCTTAACCAATCGCAGCAGTAGCCTCAATCTGGTCTCTCCTTCTAGATAAGAATTATTAAGAGCTTTAATTATAGAATCATCCCCACTTCCTGACAGCATTTAATCCAAAGCAAAGCCCTGCTTCCTTAAACCCTCCCCAAAATCACCTAACACAAACCCAAGTAATAAGTCCTTCCTACTACCTTCTTGCTGAAGCAGCCCACGGTTCCCCACGGTGTCCATCTCCCTCCCTGCAGTGAGCTGGTGAAGCCAGGATCATCAGACGATAGTTGCGTTTCTGGTGATTTGTGGCTGGAGAACGTTGGCAAAATCCAAAAGCTCACTAGACCTAGTAAGGCCACTCTCTTCCCTGAGGTGTAGGCATCCCTTTGTCTTCCCCCAGATTCAAACCACAGCCGCTTAAACTGTACCCTTCAGATGACCATCAGCTCAGGCTTGTGCAACGTGATAGCAAAGCGTCTTCCACAAACCGGGGCTGCTCAGCCCGTTTGCAGAGTGAATAAGAGCATGGGCCTCGGCGCCGGCTCCCAGCTCTGGCTCTCATCGCCTTGTGACCTTGGGCAAGTCACTTCATCTCTCTGAATCTTGTTTTCTTGTCCAGCAAATGAGGGTAGTAGCATATCTCTGTCATAGGATTTTTGGAGATTAAGTGCAGGTGTATAGGGTGGCCACACAGCATTCCAGTTAAGAGTGTGGGCTTCAGCCCTGGCTGGTGCAGCTCAGTGGATTGAGTGCTGGCCTGCGAAACAAAGGGTTGCTGGTTCGATTCCCAGCCAGGGCACATGCCTCGGCTGTGGGCCAGGCCCCTAGTTGGAGGTATATGAGAGGCAACCACACATTGATGTTTCTCTCCCTCTCTTTATCCCTTCCCTTCCCTTCTCTCTAAAAATAAATAAGAGTGTGGATTTCGGAGTTTAAACCACCCGAGTGTGAATCCTGGCACCACCACGTAATCGCTTTGTGACCTCCAACTGCCTCATCTTCCTTACTGGTAGCCGTAAGGATAGAATGAAATAAAATTTTGTGACCCTGTCTGCCACCAAGTAAATGGTCAGCACACATTAGCTATTGCCATTATTTCTGCTGTTATTACTACTTAAAGCACTCAGCCCGGCACCTAAGGCACATGGAGCAGTCAGAGGTCCTCTGTTTTACCATCTTCCCACTCTCACAGAAAACACTCTGCATTGGGTTTCTTACGATGCAGCCTGGGGGCAGGTGGGTTCGAAGGGTCTTAATTCCCTACAGGGTCAGACATGGCCTCAGAAAGCATCAGGCCCCCACCCGACTGGGGGAGCTGTGAAGTAAGGGTAAAGGAATCAGTGACTGAAGTCTTTGCCCTCAAATGTAAGGGGAAATCCAACGTCACTGTGCCAGAGCAATAAGCGGAATGACACCTCACCCTGTGCATGGCCCAGGGGTGCCGACGTCAAGGTCAGGCCCTCCCTCTGAGCATCACGATGCATATGCCACCGTGTCGTGTCCATGGCACAAAAGTTACCTTCTTCTGTCAACAATATGATGACGTTTTCTGGATCCTGATTTAACTGGGAAAAGTGATGGCATCTACCATGTTCAAAGCACAGTGTTGGTCCCCCCACCCCTGACGCCCCTGGTGGCCCAGACGGGCATTCCCACCTCATTCTAGGTCCACCGATGGTTTCTCGTGACAGGGGCCGGTCTGTGTGCATATTTCCTGAAGATGCATCCCTTCTTGCTTAGCAACCATAATGTTTCTAGTGTATATTTATGGGTGTTATTTTTTCAATCTAAAGCATTCAGGAAATTGACAATGCACATGATTAGCTCTTGAGCCCTATAATTAGCCTGCGGTGGGATAGAGAGAGGTGCAGCCTCCTTGGGCCCGCTCACCGCATAATGATCGGGGGGAAATGGCTTTCATTTCAGGTATGCAGAACATGCATGACAAGGGGATGGCAGTCCAGCCCGACCTCAAAGCTTCTTTTTCCTACGGGGCGCTGGAAAACAACGACAACATTTCTGAGATCTATGCTCCTGCCACCCTGCCCGTCATGCAGGAAGAGCATGGCTCCAGGAGCGCCCCGGGCGTTCCCTACCGAGTCCTGGAGCACACCAAGAAGGAGTGAGCTCACCTCCACAGGGACTCAACTCCCCCCCACTTACCGCTGCTCATGCCGTGCTGTCAGTGGTCCGACTCCTAGTTCTAAAACTTGCCTTTCAAGTCTAATTTTTGTCAACCGGGAACTGTATGGACGGGGTCCTTGAAAAGGCTTTGTCTCTGGCAGGGGATGTTACCTTGGTCTTGGAAATTTCAAACGTTGGGGGTGAGGGGAGAGGACGGAAGCAGGATTCCAGGTGAGTGGTATGGTATTCAGCCTCTGCCTGGTTAGCCAAGTAGGACTTGCAAAGCCTTCATCATCCTTGAGGTCAGTAACTGCTTCCTCAGTCACGGACCAAGGGCTGCCACGTTCTGCGGAGATAAAGCGAGGCAGAGGGTCTGCTCTTCCTCTCCCAGCCCAGGGAGAGGCTGGAGACCTTCAAGTCTAGTCCTTCCCACCTCCCGTGCAGGCCTGCCCTCTACCCCTCTCACTTACGCTTCCGTATTCGTGATGACGTTTGTGTCACCTTCACACGGCCTGGTGGGCCACCCGGGGGCGGGACATTCCGGTAGGAAATGCGCTTCTGCCTTCCCATTGTCTGCCCTCCCAGTGAAAATGTGCTTGATGTGTTTATCGTGGATCTGCTCTGAAAACTCATTTGGTTTTGGTTCTGTGAACTATTTGCTAGCTCTCCCTCCCTGCCCCTAAAGGAACCGGGAAGTTAAGGGGAGAAGGATGAGAGTAGGACAGGGGCAGAGTGATGGTGCTTCAGCCCGTAGGGAGGAAGAATCCCTTCCCGTCCTACAGAATGGGATCACATCACTTAAAAAGAATAGACAGGGATTCTGGCTGTTTTATATGTATCTTCCTGCACACCAGTGCCCTCTGGGAAGATTGAGGGAGCTTGTTTCAGAAACGGCATTGCTCACCTCCCTCCATCCTCTTCACCTCACCTGTAGATCAGCAAACCAAGCTGGAGTTACTGGTTAATTTTTCTGGAGTCAGCAGGGACTGCTTTGGTCCCCATCCCCATGCATACATGTCTGGGAGACGCACGCAGTCTCAGAAATGGAGCTACAACCTTCTTTCTGGCTGTAAACCTTCTTCTCCTAGACCGACTGTGCGTTTTCAAGAATGGCAGGTTGTAGCTCATTTCTGAGGCTCATTAAGGTTTGCAAACCTTAATGAGCCTCAGGATCCCCTAGGGAGTTTTCTTAAAATGCAGAATCCTACACCCCGACCACAGATACTCCAAGTGGGACTGGGGTAGGGCCCCAAAGTCTGCATTCTTAACTAACAGCACAGGTGGTCCTGATGCAGGTAACCCACGGATCACACACCTTGAAAGCCTGATGTTTGGGATGATCTGCTTTAAAACCCCCGAGGGCCAACACACTCCTACTGAAAGGCATCCTACTGGATTCCTTGTCTCCCCCCCACCCCCCGCCCGGGGTTTGTTCAGCAGGTCGCGCCATCCTTGAAGGATCACAGGCGTTTTTCCATTCATTGATCACCACTTAGAGCTACGCTTACACTTCTCGAGGCAGCCTTTAACCACCAGGCCAGATGACAGTATTAACAGACCAGTGTTGATAGATCATTAACCTTTATGGATTGTGCTTAATACTGATTTAGTACCTTGACTTCAAAAACTGACTGTTGCCCGTGGTAACCACTTCTGTATTGCATCTCAGCCACTTCTGTACTGTGTCTTACATGCCTAGGAGAGCAGCAGGCAATGAAGGACCTTTTTCCCTTTAGGATAGGTACCAACTCCATGCAACATATTTATGAGGCATTCATTCACTGTTTGTTAAGCATCTGGATGGTGAGAGCAAAAGTAAGAATGGTTCCTGCCCTCCAGGCCAGCAGTTGAGGGGGACACAAATACCCAGGAAGGGAACTGGCAGGGAAACCAGCAGGCCAGGCCGAGTGCAATAGTGGGCCACAGAAAATGAGTTACGGGGGCCCTGCGGAAGGTCAGGGCCTGAGCTCAGAACGAAGGATTCAAAGTGGAGGTGGTTTTGGTCCTATTCCTTGATGAGTGGCAAACCCAGCAAAGTTTGGGCAAAGCATAGACGGTCGAGTGGTCACCCCCACACCCACCCCCCAGGTGGAGGAACCAGCATGTGCAAAGGCACAGAGGGAGATCACAGGAAAGGAGAGTCAGGGAGCCGGCGGAGGGGGGTGGAGATGAGCCTGGAAAAAGAAGCATTGGAAGCTGAATCACAGAGGGCCTCTAATGCCTGCTGAGGAGTTTAAAGTGACCCTAGAAGGCATGGGAGTCATTGATGGTTTGTGAGGAAGGGAAGGGCAGGGTCAACACTGATTGGAAAGGAGCCCTTATGCAGTGTGGGGGAAGGATCTGAAGGGACAATCATTGCACTTCTCAAGGTCAAGCAGCAGTCCTGCAAGACAGAACACAAAAGGGAAAATAACATCGTTTCATTGCTGTTCGGGGGACGATGACATCCACTTTCCACTCACATCCCTGAATCCTTACATCTTCTCATGGCCCTCTTGAATGTTCCAAACAACATTAAATATGACGCCTCTTATCCATTTCCTAGCAGCTATGAGGTTAAACTTGGGTTTAAATTTTTTAGTTGTTCTGTGGTCTTCCTCTCCCTACCCTTCTGCCCTCCTTGTTTAGAGGCTGGGATTCTGGATTCCGTAATCAGAGATCAGAACCAGCTCTTCGCAGACTGGTTCCTGCGGGTTTTGAGGAGAGCTCAGCGCCCCCACTTCCTTTGACCCCTCCCATGAAGCTCCGGGTCTGATGATACCATCCCATTAAGCTTCAGGTCATGTGGGGGGGTTGGCAGCATGGAACTGAATGCTGGGTAAGGAAGGGGGGACTGACATCCCTTTTCTTTTCTGATGGAAACCAGCCAGCTTGACGGTGTGTGGATACAAGGCATCCGTCACGGTAGCGTTGGGGAGCGGGGAGCCTGCAGCCTTGTGAATTCTGAATCTAGTCCAACACTGGCTGATGAGCAAAAAGAATTTATTGTGTGTTTCTTTGAGAAGCTATGTAAATGAAGTCACCTTAGAACATATTCTGTGTGGATGCTTATATTTTGTTAACTTCTTGACTAATATGGCATGTCTTATTTTTCAAAAAAATGTGCGTGCTAGGTGCAAATAAAATGATGATGTGGTATTTAATTTTAAAACAACCTACGTGATACCTGTTCAGTGTGAGTCTTATATTCAGCTAATCACTTCCTAGAGTTACCTAGAGCAGTGCTGTCCGATAGAACTTTCTGTGATGATAGAAATGCTCCATGTCTGTGCTGCCCAGTATGGCAGCCACGATCCGCATCCGTTCCGATTGAGATAAGTCATCGCAATTCAAAGAAAGAAAGAACACGGACTCTACTCTGGACATTTCCAGTCTCCTGCAACCATTTTAAAAACTGAAGACTCTTAAAATCAGAAGGGGTCAAAGCTCCCTGGGTACTTCTGAAGTTACACAGCCAATCGCGTCAGAGCTCTGAGTCAATTCACCTCAAGTCAACTCACTAAAGCCAACGGCTTGGTCTAAGACCCACTTAGATAAATGTGTTTATCTAATTTGCATTTCAGTTTCAACCCATCCTTACAGACCTTGCCAGACCATGACTTTGGTTAACAGTGTTCTTCCTTTTTATACCCAGATTATTGTATCACAAGTGCCTGAGACCGGGAAGTTAACCCCCTTCAGGGTGACGTTCTCTCCCCCACCCACCTTGCTTCTTTGAGAGATTCTCAGGGAGGCATTGTGGTGTCCTGGGTGCTCCGCAACATCTCTGGGGCTTCATATTCTAACTTTCTCATCTGCCATGACCTCTGCTCTAGCAGCCCCTTTGAGACCAGCACTCAGCGAAGTCAGCTGCCCTCTGTTGGTGACCTCCTAATGATATACCCACCTCCTACCCTCCCGTCCTAGAGAGGAAATAGCCCTGACCGTGGGCCTCCCCCTCCAAAGCATGGAACGGGCCCTCAGTGGCCCCTGGAAATGGCTCCTTGTGAGCCAGCCCATCCGCAAAAACAACCACAGGGGTCTCACTTGGCTCCAGGTAAGTCTCCTCACCACGGGGCCAGCAACCCATCCCATTCTCCTTTACCAGGTTTCTCCAAGCACATGCAAGTCCAGACCTGACTGACCCTGGGCCCAGAAAGAGCAAGTCTTTCCTCAAGAACTTGACTTACATCTGCCTACCCAAATAATCCCAACTCGGTGGCACTCCCAGAACTGAGGCAACTCAAGCCACCACCCTAGAGTCAGAAAATATTTCAAATGGTAGATCTTTCCAGTTTCAGAATTCTTATTAAGATCTTCACCAAGCAGCCCCGAGGGTGGAGCCTCCATGAATGGGATTAGTGCCCACATTGGCAAAGGCCAGGAGCTAGCTGGCTCTCCACCTTGTGAGGACTCAGAGAAGACAGCAGTAAACGGAGCAGCTGGCACTCAGCAGAACCTGGTCCTGCAGGTTCCGTGAGCTTGGACTTCTGGCCTCCAGGACTGAGAAATGAATTCCTGTTGTTGATTAGCCACCCAGCTTGTGGCATTTTGCCATGGCAACCTGAACTGAGTGAGCCAGCCATTGGGCTCTTTTCTCTCCTCCTAGGAGATGGCTTTGGGATGCTGCGGCTGGAACTCTGCCAGCTGCTCCCTGCCAGGAACCTGTGAGAGGAACTGCAAGGCTGCAGAAGGCGCCTTCCTGTCTGTTTCCGGTTCCTGGCCTACTACCCCAGCCACCCTTCTTCACTCTAGGATAGCAGCCACTGAGTCCAGTTGTGCAGTGCTTCGTGGCACCCCCTCCAACATCAGCACCCCCGCTCCTCAGAGATCTGGGTCCCGGCTCCTCTTACCTCTCTCCCCTTTTTTTTAACAGCTTTATTAACATAATTCACATACCATACAATTCACTCACAGTGTACATCTCAGTGTTTTTAGTGTGTTCACGGATATGTGCGACCATCGCCATCGGTGGATTTGAGAACATTTCGGCACCTCAAAAGGAAACCCCGAAAACAAATGTCACCGGGGACGTGGGGAAGCTGGAATCCTTGTGTATCGCTAGTAGGAATATAATAAAACGATGCAGCCGCTACAGAAAACAGGTGGTCTCCCAAAACATTAAAGGTAGAACCATTACCATATGATTCAGAAATGCCCACTTCTGGGTACATACAAAAAGAAGTGAAAGCAGGCACTCAAAAGATATTTTCACACCCGTGTTCGTAGCAGCACTATTCACAACAGCCGAAAGGTGGACACAACTCAGTGTCCACCAACGGAGGAATGGGTAAGAAGAAAAGGCGGAGTGTGCTCAATGGAACATTATTCAGCCCTAAAAGGAAGGAAAGTCTGACACGCGCTGCAACATGGGTGAGCCTTGAGGACATTATGTTGAGGGAGAAAAGCAAGACACGAGAGGACAAACACTGAATGATTCTATTTACAGGAGGCACTTAAAGTCGTCAGAGTCCTAGAGACAGGAAGTAGAATGGCGGTTGCCAGGGGCTGGGGGCGGGGCAGGGTGGGTGGGGGACAGGGAGTTTTTGTTTATTGGGTAGAGGTTCATTTTGGCAAGATGAAAAACATTTTGGAGATGGATGAAGACAAAGGCTGCACATCAGTGCAAATGTACATAATGCCACTAAATTGTGCACTTAAACATGGTTACAGCACTAACTTTTATGTATATTTTACCACAAGTTTAAAAAATAGAAACCCTGCCCCCTTTCACCATCATCTCCTTAGATTCCCCATCCCCCCTACTCTCCCAGCCTCTGGCAACCACTAACCTCCGTTTTGTCTCTAGGGAGTTCCCTATTTTGGATTTCCATGTGAATGGAATCCCGTGATATATGGACTTGTGCGTCTGGCTTCTTTCACCTTGGATGATGTTTTCACAGTTCATCCAAGTTGTAGTGTGTATCCAAACTTCATTCATCTTTATGGCTGACTAGCCTCTTATCTTTTAACTTTTAATAATCGCAGCCGCTTCCCTCAGTTCCTTTCCTCCTGGGAATCATAGCTGCTTTCTGCAATTGCTATGCCATAATCCCTCGGAGTTCTTTTTAGCCTGTTCAGTTACTAGTTAATAACTACACGTCTCTAGGTAACAGTTCTTTATATTAAATTCTTGCTGGTTAAATCACCGGTGTGACTCCTGTCTCCTGATAGTTAAGAAAAATCAAAATTATTTGAATCCCTGGGCTACTCATACAGCTGCCCATTTTTAACGTCCCATTTTCTCCGTGGCTCGCTCTGCACCCCTTCCTTCCTGATTATGGTCATGTGGCTCCTACTCTCCTCGGCCCACCCGCAGCTCAAATTAACCAGGAAATAGTATCTCCTCCTAACAAATTCAAGGATGGCACGCTTTAAAGAGCAGCCCCTTCCAGGACGTGTAGTGTAGTGTTGCGTTGTTTGCATACACCCTATTTTGTTTATTCATTCTTCTTTTGATGGGTACCTGAGGTATGTCCAGTTTGGGGAATTACGAATAAAGAGCATGCTTTGTACAAATCTTTTGTGTGTGTGTGTGGACATTTACTTAAATTTCCCTCGCGTGTATATGTAGGAGTAGAATTTCTGGGTCATAGGGTAGGTGTACGTTCAGCTTGATAAAGTGGCACGCAGCTTCCAAAAACAGTCATCTCCTTTTACATTCCACCAACAGCGCATGAATGGGAGGCCGGGGTCTTTTATCACTTCTGCTTCTTCCCCAGCACAAACCTGATAGGGCAGAACACAGACATTTTAAAGTACTGACTTCTAAATCTACTCAAATAAGAACGACAGGATCTGAAATGAAATCGCCCGTCTGGAAATTCTCCCGAAAGGCAAGAGATGAGCTACTCCAGATCTACAGCATCATCTGACAGGTTCGGCTTGAGTTTTCCAGGACAGCAAAACACTTATCAACTTTGGCACAGCTTTCAAGTGGATCGAGCCACAAGGGATCAATTTCTCTCTCTTTTTTTTCTCTCTGCCTGAAACTCAAACCTCACAATGATGAGGAGGAAAGGGAAGGAGGGAGGGTTGGAAATGTGAAACTGTGTGAAGTTCATTCATAACCAGCATTTATTACACACTCTGCCCAGCACCTTGCCGGACACGATGGCAAAGAGGGAAGATGGGGAAGATTCCATTCTTGTTCTTGAGATTCTCGTAACCTAGTTGACAGATGCAAGATGGAAACTCTTCCTCTGCCCACCGTGTAAAGGCTGATGCTGTTTCGGATTCTTCCCTTGGCCCTTTCTGGGTTCTATTCTGTGCTCTCCCTGCGTCATCTCTTCCAAGCCCATGATTTCAACTACTCCCACATCACTACACTGGGGCTCAGTTCACACTTAGGCTCTAGGCCTATGTTTTCCAACCACTTTCATCCTCAACTCCTCTCAAATGCTCGTAACTTACATATAATTCACCGGTAAATTTTGTTAACCTTGCCCTTCTAATATAGCCAGAATCATATTATTTTTCACCACTTCCTCCCCTGTGACCCTTGCCCAACCCACTGTCATCTCTGCTATGCATTATTACAATAGCTCCACCAAACCGGGACCGCCACCTCACTGCTGTTGCCTGTTCCTTTTCACTTCCCCTTCTTTGGGTCAGAGAAACTTGAATTGTTTTTGATGGATGTCACCTTCAGGGTTCCAGCAGAAAGTTAACCTGAGGGGAGCTTGGAAAAGGTTTCTTACCAATATGAGGACAGGGTTGAGGGAAACAAGAAAGAATGATGATAATGTGTCCTGAGCTTCCAACAGAGAGGAGCCATCCCACGTCTAGGCCAAGAGAAAGGAGACTCTATTGAAACTAGGAGAGGGACCTGGATGAGGAGTCACTTGACAGAAGCCTCGGTAGGTGGATATGGCCTACCTGCAGTGACCTAGAAGGGAAGGGGCCTGTGAAACACAATACTACCCTTACTCCATCCTCCTCCAACCCTCTGATCTTCTCCCCATGTCTTCTGTCGGATAAATTCAACTGTAAGCCAGAGGCACCCATTGGAGACATCTGCACAGGTCAACGTCGTGAGGTGCAAAAATCAGGAAGGAAAAGGATGGAGAGTAGACCTGAGGGGAGCAACAGAAAATACCTCACACAGGAAGCCACCTCTCCCCAGTCCATCAGATCTGGGAGCTGCTGACCTCACCCCAGCCCCAGAGGTAAGCACATGAGCCAGGCCTGGGCTGTGAGAATATTCCATGCCCCTTCTCAAGAGAGCAGTTGCGTGATATACAAGTAGCCAAGTTAGACCAAGAAGCAGCAGCCCTGGGACTTTTGTTAATAACATGGAAGAAAAGAAACCCTCTTTCTGCTGCTAAGATTGTGACTGGAAGTTGTAAGCAGCCATTCTGTCATCTCATTGGGAATGGCGGCCAGACAAAGAAAAGTAAATGCGAAGAAAACAGTTAGGAAATGAAGAACAAAGACTACATCCTAATGGCATAGTTTATACCCCTGGATCCAGCCATGTCTGAAGTCCGTGACTTTTCTGTTACATGAGTCAACAAATTCCACTGTTGCATAACCTAGTTTGAGTGGTATGTTGCATGCGAGAAAAAAAAAGACTCTTGAATAATATTTAATAACCCCCAAACCAATGCAAAGGTGCACTCAGATGTCCAAATATGCTGTTATTTCTATGGAATGCCCTTTCCCATATTTTCCACCTAGAAAACTCCTACTCAAATAGCCTCTTAACTGCAAAGCTTTCCCTTAATTTTCCAGGCAGAATTGCTCACTTCTTCCTTTGCTTTTGTCAGCAGTTTGCAAATACCTCTGTGAGTGCATGTATAAAATCATACCACAGTTAGCTGTTTACTTACCTGTCTCCCCTCGCTGTGAGCCCTCGAAGGGCTAGATTTGTGTGGGCCTCACCCTTTCGAGCCCAGTGCCGAGCATAGGGCCTAATACCTCAGGGAAACTCTGAGTTAGGGCTAAACCAGTCTTTCTGTTCGGGACTTCTCAGAGCCATTGCTGCATTCATGTGCATTATGGATCCCCAACGAGGGGTGCAGAGAGCTGCAGTTTCCCAACTCATTTGACCTAAAAACTCTTTTTTTTCTTTTTGCTGAAGTTGCTGTGTTAGAGGAATTTAGAGAAGAAAAATGACTGCGCTTCTTAGGGCGACAGTGAAAGAAGTGGCTCTCAATAAATATTTGTTAAGTAGATGAAAGAGAAGAACTTGGTTAGGCCGAGGTGGAGGGGGCGGGGCAGCAGCCAAGCTGCAAGCAGCAGAAACAACAGGAACAATGAGCAGGAAGCAGGAGGGGGTGATCCTGGGCCCTAACGCTCTGATGGTGCAGGGTCAGTTGTGAAAGAGTGATTGGGACCATAATCCAGCCCTGGGTCCTTAGTTTCAATCTAACGGAGACTGGATGTATTCTACACACGTGAATCCTCCTTCCTCTCCCTTGACCCGGGCGCTCAGTGCCTGACAACACTGCCTCCTTGATTTTGACCTTCAATTTGCTTCAGTTTGACTCCGAGGGGGTTACGGGTGGGTGATCAGAGCTGATTTCCTCCAACTTCGCATCCTTAAGACAAATTCCTTTCTGGTACTGTGCCTCTGTTTCCCTCTCTGTAAACTAAGGAAAGAGAAACAGGCTCCCTCCCAAGCTTGGTCCAGCTGTCTTGTTGTTGTTGTTGTTGTTGTTGTTGTTGTTGTTGTAGTAGTAGTAGTAATATCATCATCTACCAAATAAAGCCCTATCCTACCACTGTAACTTTGAACAACTCGCTGAGCAGCTTAGGCCCTTGTTCTATTTGTAAAATAAGCGTAATTATGCTCCACTGTCTCCCAAGGCTTCCGAGAGACTCAAGCAAGACTGCGTGGAAAGCGTTTTGTAAACGGGAAACAAACCAAAAATGTAAACATTATTGAGACTTTACATAGGGCGGAAGAGAGCCGTGGGGCGGCAGGTGGAGGGGCGGCAGGTGGAGGGGCGGCAGCAGTGTCCCACCCTGGTTAAGAACCCAGCATAAGGATCTGCACATCTAAGTGCTACCTATAGCTCAGCTACGTACCAGCAGCCTCTTGTTAGGCAATTAAGCACATGGAAGCGCTCCTAATCTATAAAATGAGGATCATAATATCCGGTTCGCTGCTTACCGTGAGGTTAAATGAGGTAAAGCTCGCAAAGCACGCGGCGCATTGTACATAGTAACTGGCCCTCAGTAAATGCTCATGTATTCCTACTATTCCTGTGGCCGACACACGGGCTAAGCAGGGAAAAGATAAACTGTTTCTGGTAACGATGGAAAACGGAAAGGTCGCCAAAGGTCCTGCGGTCGTGAGGACCTAACGCCCCCGCCCCAGCAAGACTGTGCACACCCCACGGCCCGGAACACGACATCGGCGTTGCGGGCCAGGCGCGCGCTCGCGCGCGCCCAGACCCCGCCCGCCCCCACGGCCGCGCGCCAGGGGCGGGGCCGCTTCCTGCCGACGGCTGGGACCCGCGCACCCCTTCGGGCCGCCGATCTCGGGCGCCTGCGCCGCGCTCGCTCCGCCGGAGGAGGGGGCGAGACAGGGTGGGAGCGCGCCGGCTGGTGCGCGCGCGCGAACCAGCCCCTTGCTTGGCCCGGGCGCCGCTCGCTCCCTGGCCTAGGCTGTCGCTCCCGCCGGCGTCGAGGGCGTGGCGGTGAGGCTCCTTGCACCGACTCTGCCCCGACTGCCGTCCGGGTTGTCTTCCCAGGCCCGGCTTCTCGTGGCGCCCGGTCCTCTCCCTTGGCTTCCTGCCTGGCTTCCTGCAGCAGCCAAGCGCTCAGGTGAGTCTCCCCTTCTCAGGGTGGGGCGAGCCCCTGGCATTTCCGAGCCAAGTATGCGACCTGCACTGGCGGAGGTGGTGGTCCAGCCCCTGTCGCGCCCATCGTCTCCTTTGATTCTTCTAGGGTGTTGTCTTGGGGGAAAAAAACAAACAAACAAACAAACAAACAAAACAAAAACAACCAAAACCAAGAAAATTGTCGTCTCCTCTCCACTGATAATTTTCTCCCAAACAATTGTTTGACTTTCTGAAAAGCTGCCAGGCCCAATCTGAAGGCAGGAAAGGTGCAGTCAGTAAAACAGAGAAGGCCAGAATTTGGAAGCCCCTCTTTCTCTCTCACTCCTCCTCGGATAACCATCGCATTACTTAGTCGCTAACTTCTTGAAACTTGTCTATCTGCTTCCATCTGCTGCCTGGACCGGTAGAGCGACGGTGCTGTTTTCAGGTCGCTTCGTTCCAGCTTCCGTGCAAATCTGATCATCTCCTTCAGGGATTAGGAGTCTAGTGTAGGGAGCAGTTCAGATCCGAGTTTCAGATACAGACCAGCATTATTTAAAGTGATGTTTTAGTGTAGTGCGAAGCCAAAAACATTCACTCCCCCTTACTGAAAATTGCCTAGCACACTACATTTATTCTGACTTTTCACAGAACTCTGCATTTGGCAAAAGAAGCAACTGACTTATTTGTGGCTGTGATTACATGTGATTTAAGGCTGTTTCGTTAGCTCTGGTTCTATATTAAATTATAAAAGCAC
This sequence comes from Anoura caudifer, assembly GCA_004027475.1. NCBI lineage: Eukaryota > Metazoa > Chordata > Mammalia > Chiroptera > Phyllostomidae > Anoura > Anoura caudifer. The sequence goes on from PVKU01008505.1 coordinate 37,422, forward strand.
AATATTGAGAATGAGAATGTAGACGTTGGTGCATCATGTAATTTTGTACTTTGAGGTGAGGATTTTATGATGGTATTCTAGAAGGGCATTTTTGATGCAGGAAGACAATGAAAGGCCTGAAAAAAACAACAGCCCTTTTTTTAGCCATGCCATCAGTTTTTTATTTTACTGGGTTGGCAAACCTTTTCTTTCTTAGGTTGGGAAGATATTTCAGTGCTTTTAGGGCAAACAAGATTTTTCCCACTATCGAATCATAATATTTGTAAAGCTTTTAAACATGTGGGTCTACAGGGCTACAAATGAGAACAAATTTCGCATGGTGCTAGAGGATTTGTTGGTTGAACAAATCCAACATGACTTAAGCCCAACATGAAAAATAGTGTGATTTGGAAATCTGTGAAGCTGAAGCCTGTGAAATAATGGAAGCTCTAAATGTCAGTGTTTTAACACTGTTATTTAGACCCCAAAGCCCCCCAGAAGGCAGAGGTCAGACAGTGGCTCTCCATTTTTCTCTTACAATGTAGAGGTTATAGTGAGAGAAAATGAACTGCATACAACAGAACAAATAGTATCAGTTCTTTTTATATCCCCATTCGATTATTCTTTAAAATCTGTTATTTTTCATATGTTCTGACAGTTGATTTGTGGTGTTTGTTTCTGTTCTCTCTCACGTGCTAACAAATACCACTATTCCTGGTGGGGTGCTGAACCTCGGTGTTTGCAGCAGGACCAATTCTAGATTACCTGTGAAAAGATCATCGAAATGTACCCCAAAATCAAATTTTCTCCTCTTTTACTTTACAGTTGCACCAATTTTATTTTTTACCACAGCTATTAAAATGTAGTAAAATTCTACCTATAAATGGTGAACGAGGAGGGAATAGAAGGTAGGGAGAGTCTCGTAGATAGCCATTCATTGACAATCCTGAGGGTTTTTTTAAAAAAGAAACTTAATCTGAATTTATGATTTAGAAGTTTTGAAGAGGAGTTTAGTAGTTCAGCTGCATCCGTGAATATTTTCCGTGTGTTATATGTGAGAGAACAAACAGAAAACAAAAAGCCAGGTGACTTTTCCAAGGTGATTCAGCAGGGCACTGCAGAACTGGGGATGGGGCACCTGTTTGCTTCCAGGACTGTTCAGTAGCATTTTGAACACATCAAAAAATAAGTGCATGTAGCCTGAGGTATTTGAAATGTTCACCAAGTTGAGAAGCATATGATTTTCAAATATTATTTTTTTTAAAAATCCTGGAGGAAGAGGAGGAATTTAGCTTTTCTGATCAGAACTTAAAAATGCAGTCAAATCCATGTGCTGACATTTTGGCTTGATGGATTACTTTTGTCACAAGACTTGTAGCACAGCAGATGGTCACGCCACTTGGACTTTTCCATTCATTTGGTGTTTCCATGAAGAAACCATTTGCCGGAAGCCAGCCACAGCTGCGGTTGAGCTGCAGGTGATGGTGAACTTTGCTTGCGGAAGCTGGGGGGCAGCCTTTTGTGCTGAGCCAGTCCCTGCTCCCCTGGGTTAGTAAACTGGGGGACAGTTTAGTTTTGTCATAGTCGGAGTGGGGGCAGAGTTAGCAACAACTCTGGTTAATAAGAGCGTGGAAACAGCATATACCTTTGTAATTCTTTTCTTGGCCTAACCAAACCAAGCCACATTTTAAGTACCAGCTGAGTTACCTTGTAAGATGATTTCTTTACACGTGCTCTGGGATTGTCATGTCCACTGACTGACTTTGATCACATTTCTCTATTAAAATCTAACTACATTTAGAGTGTCAAAAATCAAGAAGTGGTTGACAATGTTGACTTAAGCTATCGCTGCAAAGATCTCATGGCTTGCCTTTAGCAAGGAAGCCGCCGTTGGGATGATACTGTGTGCTGGATTACAACATACATTTGGTGAGGCCCTTTTTTCAGCTAGTTCTCTGATTTTAAATCTTGAAACGTTTTCTTTTTTTTAAAAAAAGATTTTATTCATTTTTAGAGAGGGGAAGGGAGGAGAAAGAGAGGGGAAGGGAGGAGAAAGAGAGGGAGAGGAACATCAATGTGTGGTTGCCACTCACACCCACAACTGGGGACCTGGCCCACAACCCAGGCACGTGCCCTGACTGGGAATCGAACCAGCAACCATTTGGTTCACAGGCCAGCACTCAGTCCACTGAACTACACCACCCAGGGCTTGAGATGTTTTCATACAGCAGATGTACCGCCCGTGGTTGTTGGTTTCATGGATAGGTGTGTGCTTGCAGAGTTTCCTTAAAATGATACATACAAAGTGTTAGTTTTATTTTTATAGCCATTTTGTTGCTTGGAATTAGATCATTTGGGTATGGATTTTGCTTATTTTATTGTGTTAATGTCAGTCCCCCCAATGGTTCCGATGTTATTTGGTTTCTTTCAACCCAACAATGCATTGCCACAGATTGTGCCTGTGTGAGAATCGTCATTGAGCACCGACTCTGTGCAAAGTATGACTATGAACACTTAGCATGTATTCTTTCATTTAACTCTTCTAATATCCAAGGATTATTATTATTATCTCCTTTTTGTAGTTGAGGAAACCAGAAGAGAAACAAAGCAATTTATGTAACAGAGTACTGGGGGAGCCAGAGTTTAAATCTGGAACAGTATCGTGGAGTCGGATACAGGTCTGATGCGATACACTTAAAGACTGTTCACACTTGTTAGCAGCTCCTGTGGTGTTTCATCAATCCGTCCTTTTAAACTGTATCAAATATACAGTAATGTGTAAGTGAAGAAAATGCACCTAAACTAGAAAGATTATTGAACTATCTTGGGGCAAAAAGCTAATAATTTAACAATAATCTTAAAAGGTTGAAGAGAAAATAGCTACAAAGGACATTATTGGGATAACTGACAAAATTTGGGTACAGACTCTGATTTAGAAGACAGAATTGTATCGTGTTAAATTTCCTGGTTTTGAGCATTGTGGCCTGGCTTGTGTCAGAAGATGAGTGTTGTTCTTACACACTGAGGTGTTGGGGAGTTAAGAGGGCACTCATCTTACTCTCAGTGGTTCAGGGAAAAAAGTATATGTGTAAAAATAGGGAGAGAATGAGTTTTAAAATGGGCAAAAACGTAAGTAATTGGTAACTCCGGGTAAAGAGCAGACTGGAATTCCTCAGTACTGTTCTTAAAACTTTTGTTTAAAATTATAGCCCCTCCAAAAAAGTTACCCCAAAACAAAGGTAGAAAACAGGAAATGAAGGTGTAACATTCTAAGAATTTTTTTTTCAAGTCAGGTAAAGGATCGTTTCCTGTGCTCTGATTTTTTTTTTTTTTTTTTTTAAGGGGCTGGAGGAGGAAGCTTGAAACAAAAAAGCATATCAAAAATAACTTGACTTTCTCAGATGTAAAAATCTAGCCATTCAGAGCTCTGCAGCTCCGCATCCTCCAAAAAAGGACACAGCGCGTTCCTCACCTCTTTCTAATAGGTGGGAGGTAGCGGGGAGATGCAAAACATTAGTGTCCCTAAGAGCTAAGATACAAAGACGGTCCACTTGAGTGACACCGAAAGTTAAATTGGGTTGATCATGGCGTTGCCCTGCCTGAAAGCCGTCAGTGGCGTGCTGGTGTTGAGTGGGTCTTATGTCAGAACACGGTAACCTTGTTCTCAAGGGCACCTCGCCCACACCGACCTTTCTGACTTTGTCTCCTGCCACCCGCACCCAGCCTGTGCACTCTGACCGCATCAGATCACGTGACCTTTGTGCATGCTGATCTTTTCATCTTCCCGCCCTTGTCCATCAACTGTTGGCTTTGCTTGGAAAGTTCCCATTCTTTTCCGGCTGAAATTCTGTCCATCGTTCGAGTCTCACCATAACTCCCTTTGGGAAGCTGTCCCTGGTCACACTTTCCTTGGCCTGTGCTGCCCTGTCCGTGGTGTAAGCGCAGTGGTGTCTGCCTTCATTCGGCAATCCTTATTAAGCATATACTGTGAGCTAGAAACTGCGCCAGTCCCGGTCTGGTAGCTAGGAGTGCTTTGTAAACAAACAGTCATAAAATAAGTATATAACAGAGAAATAAACAAAGGGCTGTGAGAGCTACCTCTGCTCCAGACAATTTAGTCTTGAAGAAAAGATTACAATGAAAGCCACAATGAGATACATTTCCCTCCTCGAGAGTTCCTTTCCAGATTGGAGATTTCCAGCACAGTAATCTAATTAAATGAATAAATTCGAAACAAGTGTAGTCCCTGTGGGGCTACTGAAGCAGATATATTCGATGGAAATCTAAAAATAGAAGTCTAGAACTCAGGAGAGGGAGGTTGAGTCCAGAGATAGAAATCATACAGAGCAGTGATCTTCAGCGAGCTCAGGCGGGAAAAGATGTAGGGGCAAGTCACAATCTCTTGAGGTCATGTACTTTTTCCAAACTCCCCACCCGCTTCATTGCCCCCAGATTCTGCTCTTGCTTCCCCCTCAACTTGGGTGGATCCTTCCTGGCTTAAGAATCATTGTGTAGAACCAGAGACAGTGCTGACACACGTGTGTGCACCTTAGGGAGGCAAGGAGCAAAGCTGAGATGTCCTGGTGGTGACACGGTTAAATGCTTGGGTGTGGATGAAACTACCCAGGAAAGGGAAGAAGAGGAAGAGAATGGGGAGGAAACCTTAAAGAGACAGGTTGTAAAGGGTGAGTGGAGAAAGAGGAGCCAGTGACAAAGACAGTGAGCAAGGAAGAAGCAGCAGGAGGGACCAGGACCCAGAAGGCAGAGGCACAGGGAGGTCCTCCGGTGACTTGGGTGGGTGGCAGGGTCTCGTGCTGCAGCGATAGGCTGTGGCCTGAGATTAGGTTCTGGCCGTCCACACTGTGGGCAGTTTGAGCCAACACGTAGTGGTGGAAGTCCAGCTACACTGAATTCAGGAGTGGCTGGAACTGGACACAGCAAATACGGCAGTCTTTCCAGCAAGTTGGTAGGAAAGGGGAAGGAGAGACAGAGACTAGACTGAGGGGAAGGTTGAATCTGAAAGGAAGGTTTTCTTGAGCGTTGGGTGGGTAGGGACGGCGATCTTGAACAGGTGTGTTTGCTGAGGAAGAGGGACAGATGGAGGAGAAATCGAAAGTGTGGGAACCAGTTAATGGAACAGGATCCTTCAGGCGTGGCTCGATGGCTAGTGTTGTTGAGAAGAAGTTCTTATTTTGAGGGAGCTCCTTGAGGATGAGAACCGTGTCTTTTTACCTCATATCCCTAGTAATCCCTGCACGCACTAGGCATTCAGAAAATGTTCGTAAAAGTGATTAAAGATGTTACTTTTTAGAATGCCTTTCCTGATTGATGGAGTGGAATAACAACAACAACAAAATAAACACTGTTTTAATCCTATAATTAGCATTCTGTAACACACTCTGTCTAAGTGATGTATTTGTGGCCTTGTGTTCTTTGAAATAAAAGGGGAAGTAAATTGGGTGACATGGAGGTAGTGATAATCAATGAGCACTCAATCTTTCTGTGCCCGAAATTTCTTGAGCTCTGTTTCAGCATCTTCTCATGTGTCATGTTCAAGGCCTCCTGCTTGGCGGGGGTGGGGGCAGCTCATTGCAGGAGACACACTCTCCCCCGCCCTTTGACGGAGAAGACACCCGCAGCTGCACGCTTTAGGGTTCAAATGACTGATTACGAAACATTCAGAAAAGGACATCATTTTGATTGTCGTCCATGTCACATTTTTGCCTGCTGTCAATATTTCTAATATTAACAAAAACTGACTTTATATCGAACTTCCGGTTGTGTGTAACTTATTCATTCTTTGGGAGCATACCCAAAAAAGCCAAATTGCTTAAGAAAGGCAGCGTTGGCTCCTGGCAGGCCGCGTCGCCGGGCGCAGATGGCGAGTGAGTCCGTGTGGGCTCCATTCCGCCGCGCCAGCCTCGGAGCCGTAGACCTAAAACCCACAACAAATATGTGAATGCAGCTCTGCTTCACGTTTTCCTTCCCACGCCTTGTAAGCTCGAGTACATATTGATGCTATCTCATTTTCTGTTATCTTTTTTTACCCTCAATGTCACTAGAAAACTTTTTGCCTTTTTTTTTTTTTTGTATTATATCATTGCCAGGGAACTGTATTGCCCAAAATATGCTAAGCAAGTCAAATTCGTTTATATAGAATTCATGTATGAAGACTGTAATAAGGTGATTTAAACGCTGATTTAAATGCTGATTTGTCTTGACTGAATAAAATTATTGCCTTTGATGAATTGTTTCCTTGAGAACTGATTGGAACCTTACTTGGCTCTCCAATTCTTCTCTCTGTTGTTTTCTTTTTTAGCAGTAGATGCCTGGCCGATGTCTTAGAACTTTGAAAACAGGAAAGACCTGCTTTTAGGGGATGATGCTGAGGGACACTATGAAATCCTGGAATGACAGCCAGTCGGATTTCTGTAGCAGTGACCAAGAAGAGGAAGAAGAGATGATTTTTGGTGAAAATGAAGATGATTTGGAAGAGATGATGGATTTCAGTGATCTGCCCACCTCACTATTTGCATGCAGTGTGCATGAAGCCGTGTTCGAGGTGCCAGAGCAGAAGGTAGGCACACACCCTGCCCTTCCTTGCCATTGGTAGTGTGTTGCGTGTGTGTGGATTCGAGGGAACAGGGCCAATGGCTGCCCGTTTGCAAAGTTCGTTACCGGTCCATGACAAGTACAGAAAGTGTATGTCAACCTTTAGACGTTGCTGCAGCGTTTTCATGATATTTTATAAGAGTATCAACCTGGCCCTGGGTGGTCTGGCCCAGTGGATTGAGTGCTGGCTTACAAACCAAAAGACTGTTGGTTCGATTCCCAGTCAGGGCACATGCCTGGGTTGCAGACCAGGCCCCAAGTTGTAGGTGTGCAGGAGGCAACCAATCGATGTACCTCTCTCACATCGATGTTTCTCTCCCTCTGTTTGTTCTTCCCTCCTGCACCCCCTCTAAAACGAAACAAATAAAATCTTAAAAAAAAAAAAAGAAAGAAGGAAAGAGTATCAACCTGCAACAGACAGGATATACTTAAAAACCAGTTCTTCCCCACAAGTATTTCGAGAACCACTAGTTTATAGTGAATCAGATGTTACTAAGTGCATTCATTCATTCATTCACTTTTGGAGGCTGTAGCTAAGAAAAAGCCACTGATTTTTAGTGTGGCTTCCTGTTACCTGGGGATAGATCCACAAAAGAAGGAATATTTTTTAAAGTCTTTTTCTGGGGCTAGTTACATAATTAGGACTATTTACAATTTCATTGTGATAGATTTGGTAACATTTTGTTTTACTTTCTACATTTTTTTGACTTGGGCAAATTGATTATGTTTATTTTTTTAAAGGTTACTCTCCTTTAGTTCATTTATTATTTACCTGGAAAGAAAGAGGTTTTGTGTGTTTAGTTTTCCATTATGGCCTCCCAAACGCCTATGCTATGGGTCTTAGCCCTACGAAAGTAACACATTTCTCGAGTTGGTGTACGTTTTGCGCGTTCTGAGACGTCTCCTCACAGTGCCATCAGCAGCCCTCCCACTTTGCATCTCCACACTCAACGTGGTCTCCTCCCAGTGACCTTCTTGGGCAGAGCTCCCTAGAGTTTGACTCGGAACACACCTGAGTGCCTGCAGTGGGTAAGGCACTGTGCCGGTTGCTGCAGGGGGTGGAGCAGGCACTTAAACACCTTCTGCCTCAGTGTAAAGTCCTGCAGTGGAGAGAATAAGTCATTTGATGGAAGATGGAATACCGGTGTCTTCAGAGACACTTGAAAGTACATTGGGTTATCAGAGGAGAGAGGATCACAGTCAGCTGGAATAAACGATCATGTGGGGAGGTGGCACTGGAGCAGAGCTGTGGAAGTTGGTAGGAGGTTAGCCGGGAAAGGGAAGCGAATTCTGGCCGGAGGGAAGAGAATGAGCGGAAGAACTGAATCACGAAAAGTGTGGACCACTTCAGTGAGTCAGAAGCAGTTCAGTGTGGCTGGTCCACAGGTGAGATGTAGCCAAAGTCAAGGGTGGTCAAACAGGAAAGGTGAGTGTGGGGCATTCTGTAAAGCTCAGGAGCTTGTCCTTCCCTGGTGAATCCTCCGAGCAAAGGAGTTCGGGTCGGAATCACCTTTCGGACGATCGCCGGACGGCAGGTGCAGGCAGAGTGGTGGGAGCAGAGCAGCGTAAAAACCTATTTGGGGTTGTACGGGGTGGGCAAAGGTAGGCGTACAGTTGTGAGTACACAAAACACAGTTCACTCTTGTATTGTTATTTATTAGTCATTGTATTTATTGGTTTCACAGCTGTAAACCTACTTTTGCCCACCCCTGTATCTAACCTAAATATATATATTGGAAATCATATCAGCAGAAATTCTAGTAGCAGTTCAGTGGACTTCGGGTTGGTTTTATACAATTCTTAGTCATAGTAAATTCTATATGATAGCCTCAATGCTAGTAAACTGAAATTGTGCAATATAAAATGTTTCTATCATGAAATTACGTGGATCATCAATTGGATATAAAATGTGAGGAGAGTCAGATGTTCCCTTTGCATTTTTCTCACTGTGTCCTACTCTGCTCTAATTCCCCCGGGAGAACCACACGTGCAAAAAGCAAAGCAAAACAAAACCGTTTCTGGTGGATTAGAGACAGGGTTTCAGAAGAATTTTAGGGTTTTTCCCCCTGACTTGAAGAGCTTTTTGTCTTTATAATTTTGTGATCGTTGGAATGAACTTTTACCTTCTTCTGAATAGTAGACTAAAGAACACAGATACCATTTTTATATACAGGTGACTCTTCATTTTAGATTGCTAGATGTTGGCTGTACGTTCTCATTTATGTTTCTTGAAAATAGTGTGTATGAGGTGGAGGAGGAAAAGTAAAGAATATAATAAGCCTTAAGAAAAATGAACAGGCTTATCTCTTGATTTAGATTTCTGCAGCAGCACAGGTGTTAGTTTCTGTGTGTTTGCTCAGCTAATCAGTAGCTCCGCTGCGGGTTTAGTACCTAATTTTTTCTGTAACAGATTTGTATATTTCCTAGTATGATTTCACTTACTTGCTTGTTGTTTTTAATTCCAGTTTTCTCTTTCTTAAAACAAAACAAAAATTAAGCAGCCTTCTGATTTGAACATGAGAGGTTTTAAAAATACAGCTTGAGTTTTTATAATGTAGGAAATAGGACTCTTCTTTCTGTTTTAGGTCTGTGTGTCTGAGGGGACTCAGTAAATGTTAATGCAAAGCAATATTGTTGATAAGATTGACTTTATAAAGAAATGCATACGGCTTTTGGATTCTAGTCCCTTCGCACTGCCCTAGAACTGTCTCTGCTTATCTACTCACCATAGGACGTCTGGGCTGAGTTGTTTTGGTAATGGTGGTGGCTGGGGTGTATGGAAACATCTCTGCTCGCTCTCTTGTTCCTGCTTTTTTGATCAATGACACTTAGCATCTGATACAGTTCTCAGCACAAGGTCATACCTGTTCAATGTTTATTGAATGAATGGACTCTGTAAGGTGGTTGCTGAGGGTTAATGCTGTGATGAAGAAACAGAATTATGAGCTGAGTGAGGTTAAGTAGTACGCTGGAGATTTCATCCAAAGTTATGATTTCAGATACACTGGCTCAAAACCTCTTGTGGTCTGTGTAATCATAAGCGCAATACAAAGCTTTCTATCAAGTATTTAGTTCTATACCCTCTGTTTAAAGAAGAGGAGAAAGTATTATTTAAGAAAAGCAAATGATCTTTGGAAGTTAACTGAATGCACTGATTCTCTGGTTTTTAAATTAAATCATTTGTGTGTTTTCTGACACAACCTTCAATTCAGAAGAAGTAAGTCCTTTGAGAAAAGGATTTGTTTTAAATTTGGGGACTGAAAAAGGGATTTGAAGGAAGAATGTTTCTGTTTAATGAACTCTGTTTTTAATAGTGCCTGGAATATATAAGGTTTCAGTAAATATTTGTTTAATTGAATCTGTAGCCATTCTGGTTACAAGTAAATGGAAAAACATCCTGTGCCGTGGACTGGAAGACTTAATATTGTTAAGATGTGAATACCACTGAAAGCAAGCTGCAGATTCAGTGCAATTCCTAGCAAAATCCCAATGACATTTCTTGCAGAAATAGAAAAGCTCATCCTAAAATTCATGTGGAATCTCAAGAGACCCCAACTAGCCAAAGCAATCTTGAAAAAGAACAAAGTTGGAGGACTCACACTTCCTGATTTCAAAACTTAATGCAAAGCTATGGTAGTCAAAACAGTAGGTACTTATATGTCAATTATATCCTAATAAAAATAAAAATGAGCCAGTGTGGTACTGGCATAAAGACAGGCAGGCATATTGACCAGTGGAATAGAACAGAGACCCCAGAAATGAACTTTGCCTATGAAGTCAGTTGATTTTCTACAAGAGTGCCAAGACAGTCTTTTCAACAAATGATGCTGGGAAGACTAGATACTTACATGCAAAAGAATGAAGTTGGACCTCTACCTTATACCACATATAAAAATTAATTCAAAATGGGCAAAGACATAAATGTAAGAGATAAAACTCTTAGAAGAAAACATAAGGGGAGAGCTTCTTGACATCGGATTTGGTGTAATTTCTTGGATCTGACACCAGAAGCTCAGGCAACAATAGAAAAAAATAAATTGGACTTGGCCACAATTAAAAATGTGCTCATGAAAGGTCACATCAACAGAGTGGAAGGCCACCTACAAACTGGGAGGAAATATTTTCAAATCGTATCTGATAAGGGATTAATATCGAGTGGGTGAAAGAACTCCTGAAATTCAACAGCAAAAACAACCAGCCCAACCGAATGATGAGCAAATGCCTTGAGTAGACATTTCCCCAAAGAAGATACATGAATCACCAATAAGCATGTGAAAATATGCTCAACATCACTAAGAATCAGCAAAATGCAAATCAGAATCACAATGAGATACTACGTCACACCCCTTGGAATGGCTATTAAAAAAACAGAACAGTGTTGACAAGGATGCGGAGAAATTGGGACACTTGTGCATTGCTGGTGGGGATGTAAGAAGGAGCAGCTGTTGTGGAAAACAGTATGGAAGTTTCTTTGAAAATTTAAGCATAGAATTACCATCCGATCCAGCAAGTCTGCTTATGGGTATATTCATGAAAGAATTAAAAGTGACTCAAACATGTGTCAATGTTTATAGCAGTATTATTCACAACAGTCAAAAGGTAGAAACAACAGAATAAACAAAATGCAGCATATACATACAGTGGAATATTATTTAGGCTTAGAAGTGAATAAAATTCTGATACACGCACCATGGATGAACCTTCAAAGAAAGTGCGCTGCGTGAAACTAGCCAGACACAAGAGGACAAATTGATGTGAGCTGCCTGGAGCAGTCGGCTTCAGAGAGACAGAAAGCAGAATGGCAGTTGCCAGAGGCTGGAGCGAGGGGGAGTGAGGAGTTGTAGGGTACAGAGTTTCAGTTTGGGGTGATGGACAAGTTCTGGAGCAGTGATGTACAACAGTGTGAATATAGTTAATGTTGCTGAATTGTACACTTAAAAATTATACCCTAAGAGTCCTGAAACACTAATTCAAAAGATCCTGTGTACCCCAATGTTCATAGCAGCACAATTTACAATAGCCAAGTGCTGGAAGCAACCTAAGTGCCCATCAGGAAATGACTGGATCAAAAAACTATGGTCCATTTACACAGTGGAATACTATGCAGCGGAAAGGAAGGAGCTCCTACCCTTCATGACAGCATGGATGGAACTGGAGAGCATTATGCTAAGTGAAGTAAGCCAGGCGGTGAGGGTCAAATACCATATGGTCTCACCTATAAGTGGAACCTAATCAACAAAACAAACAAGCAAGCAAAATATAACCAGAGACATTGAAAGAAAGAAATTGACAGTAACCAGAGGGGAGGGGAAGGGGGATAATGGGGTAAAGGCTCATCAAGGAACATGTATAAAGGACCCATGGGCAAAGCCAAAGCGGGGGAGGATTTTAAAATTTGTCTGTAACATGTATGTAAGAGTCAAAATGCCTTGTAATCACTTATCTATATCAAAACAAAGAATGACACCTGTCCTGCATCAGAGCTTTTCCCCCAAAACCTCGATTTCGGTTGAAATGATCTGCCACTGTCCGCATCCAGGTCGGGTTCATGGCTCTTGGGTTCTAAGAAACAGCCAGATTGCCCATGTGTATGTGTTCCTAGTCTGTCGAAAGCAGGTGCCCCATGGGTGGGGATGGGGTAATTCAGGAGTGCGCAGCTCAGAATAGGCACACACATCGCCTCCACACAGGCTGGCCGAGCCTGGCTTTTGAGGCTTGCTGGTCACTAAACATGTGCCGAGGAGAAGACTGGAAGATTATCTGCGGGGTCAGGATACCCACACGTCCCATTGTTTATGCTGGAGCTTCATAAATTAATTTCAATAACCGTGTCTTTATGATTTCCTAATCTGATTTACATTTCTATTTTTATTAGTTTTATGGGTGGTGTTATATTAGGGCAGCAGCCCTGGCCGGTGTGGCTCAGTTGGTAGGAGTGTCATCCCGCACACCGCAAGGTCCACCGGGAGGCTGTAGGTTTGATTCCGGTCAGGGCACATACCTAAGTTGCAGGTTCGGTCCCCGATCAGGGCACGTACAAAGGGCAACCAGTTCATTTTTCTCCATCTCGCAGGTATTATGTCCTTTAATGACTCCCTATCAGCCATTTCTATTTGCTTTAGTGGCTTTGCATTCTCCTCTGCGAGCCTGTCACCGTGAATACAGGCAGAACAAGTCATTTCCAAGGCTGTCATCAAAGAGTTGGCTTTAAGAAATAACAAAACAAAAAGATAAAATTAATAAACAAGGTTAAAAGCCACTGAAGTGCAAACTACATATTTTAATATGTAGAATTTGAGTGTAACTACCAAAAAAACAAAATCCCTTGTATCCTTTCCTTCTATTCCAGTCCTGAGTTCATAGCAGAATAACACAGAGTCCTCAGTGTCGTAACAGAGAAGCGGTTTTCTTTGCTTCAAAGGGTCAAGTGCTGAAGCGTCCCGGGAGGGTAGACACCGATCTCATGACTCAGTGGTGCAGTCTCACCCACCGCGCAGGGCGCGTGGGCGGGCATGTCTCCTAGGTGACTGCTCCAGCAGCACCGTGCCTCTGAATTACCAAAGGACAGCTCCGAAGGGCAGGTCCCAACTTCCGGATGGAACCCCCATAGCAGCCACTGTCTAGTTCATTGTGTCATCTCTGTCTGTTCGCCTCCCGCCCCGGGGTCCACATCATGCAGAAGAGCAGCTTTTTCTTCCTTTCTTTCTTTTTTTTTTTTTTTTGTGAGCACAGTGTGGCAAGTAGACTATTGCAAAAGCTCTACCCTATTTCTGTTAATAACAGGATTCGTGCTCCCAGCTCACTGTTCTGAGAGCTTTAAATTTTCACTGTTTCTGTCCTCAGCATTAGCCCAGTGAGCTGGGTGCCCTTGTCATCCTCATCAGCAGGTAAGGAAACTATAGGCACAGCTTGCCCGAGGTCACACAGCTATATAATAGAGTCAGGAGTGAACTCAAGACAGCCGAGCTCCAGACTTCTGTTAGTTGAGAAGATAAGTGGCTGGTAGAAGCCCTGGGACCTTCCTGCAGTTTTCTGTCCAGATCGGAGATTGCTCCTGAGGCCTGTCTTTTGTGGTCTCATGGTTGAAGAAGTGAACACCCTGTTACTGGATGCAGAGAGGAGTTTTGTTTGTACTAATGACCAAAGATCGGGGAGCTTCCGGTTCTCAGAATGGATAGTGTCCTGTCACGTCCTCCTCTCAGATGTGGAGGAGGGTGCAGTATGTTCACCAATGCCAGTGCTCTGCCCCCGAGTCGCAGGAAAGAGGCCACCACATTGACAGCATCGTCTGTGGGCCGTTGGAGCATCTGCAGCCAGCTCACACCATTCTGAGACAGGATGTGAAGTTCAAGCTGAACCTGGACTTACCGAGTCTTTCCTCCTTCGTGGACGGGAAGAAGCGGAAAGAGGAAGTGAGGATTCAAGTGGATATCCTGGAGAGTGGAGTCGCGGTTCTCTCCGTGCATCTGGCATGGACATGGGGTCCTGGGAACAGCAGTCTGGCCAACTGAAACTTTTGTTTTCCTGGGGAAACATATACATGGCTTTCTGAGGCAGAACTCAGTCGTGTGGTTTTTCTCATGTCTGATGTCTCAGACCAAAACTCTATGTTTGAGTCCAAGTGCCAGGATGAGTTGGCAAGCCTTCAGTGGTGGGTGGGCCATCTTGACTCGTTGGATTAGATAATTACCCTCCCGTAATCTGACTGCCTCTTCCAGATGCCCATCAGCCAGCTCAGCGGGGCAGCGTGAGGACGTGTTGAGCAGGAGGCAGAACTCTCTGCTTTTCACTATTGGTCTGCTGTCTCCCCGGTTCCGTTTCATCGCTGCTTTCCTCCAGGGGGCTTTACAACCTGCCCCTCTGCCTTCTCTGCTCTTTTCTTTTCGGTAAACAACCAAAACAACCTTTAGTGTAAAAAGAAAAAGAAAGCCATTGCTTCTGCTGGGGACTGGCAGGAGCTGGGATCTCATTAGAAGTTCTCACAGTTAGGGTTTGAAGATTGTGTCTCTCCCCTCATTAGTCCCCAGAAAAGCCAAATGAAAAGTGCTCTTGTTTACCCAGAAGCTGTGGGGTTTGAGTGCCACTGATTGAGTGTGGTTCCTTTGTATCTAGAAAAGGGAGGGAGAGGGAGTGAGCGAGCGCATGTGTGCGTGCGTGCGTGCGTGTGTGTGTGTGTGTGTGTGTGTGTGTGTGTGTAGAGACTTTCCTGGTGGACGTCCTGGCTGCTGCCTAATCAGCTTAGCTGTGATGCAGCTGGGTGCAGCTGCCATGGTGCACCTCCTTCCCCTCCTCACGTGGCAGGCTGGGTTTTTGAGGTGTTTTGAGGCTAGCGATGGCCATCAAGCTGCTTGAAAATGTCCTCTGCGTTGTGCACACATCTGTACAAGCACAGCCATGGATCTCTCCCAGTTTAGCCACAGGAAAAGGGGGGACATTTTTATAACCAGAACTAGTACTAGCAACTGTTGTCCTGCCAGCAATTACTACTAGCAGTTGTTGTCCTAGCTGAAGGCGGACCATGTAGCCGACCAAAGCTGCCTTACCTGCTCCCAGCCAGATCCGTGGCTGCCACCTGTGGGGCTTTGCACCCCCCACACCCCGGTTGTGCTCAGCAGAGCTGAGGTCCAGGTGCTCCCCCGTCTTTGCTGCCAGCCTGGCCACCTGACTCCATTCCTTCTTTTGTTTTTTTTCCCTTATACTTTTTAAAATAATAATTTGGCAAAACTCACCTACAGTGAAATGCACATATCTTCATTATGCAATTTGGCACATTTTGACAGTATCTGCTCGTGTAGCCAACACTCCAGTGGGAATGTTTTCATCCCCATCCTAGTACCAACCTGTAGTTTGTCCCATCAAAAATGATCTGTCATTGGCTTGACTACCTTCTTGTCGGTGGTACAGGGAATATTTTAGGTCTGAGGGAGAAAGAAAATCATAGTCCTTTAAGAGATCATCATCCAATAAGGCAGAGTATATATTTATAAACATAGTAACCATTAAAACAGAAAAAATCAATGCTAAACAGAGTATTTTATATATTTTTTGAAATTTCAATTCCGTTTCATGCTTCTTTCTGTTCTGGAAAGGTGTTGAAGGCAATATAAATGCTATAGGCCAAAGGTTATAGAAGGATTTAAAATTTTTCCAGAACTTGTGCAAGTGCCCAGACAATCAGAGTCGAGTTTTTCAGTTCACCGTGCCTGGGAGAACGTGCGTTTTGTGACCGGTGAAGTCCCCCTCTGGCCGGTTCCTGAGCGGTGATGCCCCGCAGAGCCCTCGGCCCTGTGCCCATCCCAGGCAGAGGTGGAGACTGCCGCGGCGTCGAGGAGCCTGCAGCCGTGGATGCTGGCGAGGCAGAATTTTCTGTCTCAGATCTACAGAAAGACACAGCATGTGAAAACCCTCTTGCCTTAGGATGCCAAAGATAATCTCACTGCTGAGTGTGCTGAAGCAGCACTTCTTCTCCACGGTGAAATTGTGCCTCTCAATGTGGAATGTTGGTGGGCAGGTGCCTCAGGTTCTTTTAGTCCAAGGCAAAAAAGTGCAGCAAAATTCTTTTCATGGTTTGTTCCTCCATGACAATGATAAAGCTCATGTTCTCTGCTTTGGGACGGGAACAGAGAGTAGGTCTAGAATGGTCACTTAGCTGGCCATCCTGTAGGGCTTTTTCCACTCCCTCCTGTGCCGGTTTTAGTAGGCCTCTTGCCCAGCTACAGAGTGCGCTTCGTTGTTGGTTCCATGTCGTCCTTGCCTATTTTAGGGGCAAGTTATGTGTAGTCATTTCCACTACGGATTTATTAAACAGGTGACTTCAGCGTGTGAAAGCAGCTTCTGGTCTATATTCTCAGGAAAACTTATTTTGTATAACAGAAAAAGCCTCAAGGACTATTTTTTTAGACTGAAATATTGGTATTATTCCCCTATATGTACTGCCCCACAGGGCAATACTAAGTGACCACCGAGAAAGTAGTCAATGAGGATTTAGATTTTGTGGGATCTCCATTACCTTATCAGAAGTAAATGTGTAACTGTTGCCCCATAACAGGATGGTGTTAATTTTGTATCATTAAAGAATTCAGAAACTTAGAAGTGTGAATTATTTCTAAAATAATTCTTAGGACAAAAATAATGATTTGATTTCTGCATTAAATTATGTTTGTCACAAGTCACTTATTCATCATCACAAGTAATCTTCAGTCCATGTTGATGGATTATGATGTCCTTGTCACCTGTCTGTAGTCCCCTAAATCCCTTCTGTGCTCTTGCCAGGCGGTCGGGGGCAGCCTGAGGAATCCACGTGTGGATGTCGGTAGATTCATGGGACAGCGGAGCTACCAGCTGAGGGCTCTTCTCTTTTTTCCTCAAATAGGAAACAGCGATAGTTTTCCCTCTGCGTTAATTTTTCTTCAGCACCTCACAGCTAGAAGTCAAACATCTTATAAAACACATTTATGCTACACCAAGGGGGAAATGGAAGTGAAGGAGAGGGGAAGAACTAACAAAACTTGTAAAAAGCTTACAAGTCAACTCTTACATGGCTTCATTTTTGAATAATTACCCGTTAGTTCACAGGTGTTGGGGTTTAGAAGCAAGGGTGCTGAACCCCCATTGCTGTCATCCTCTGCACATCCCATTCAGCTACAGTGTATTTCTGGAATGGTAAAAAATGGTTTTGAAAGGAAGAAGGGAGAAGGATGTGATTATCAAGTAGCTGTTTAGTTTGCAAGATAGCTTGTGTTATTGTTACTATAAAAAATTCATTGTGTTAGGGAATTAGAAATAAATATATGGTCCTTTTCCCCTAGGAAAGGAAAATCATTTTGTGTACAGAATGGCAAAATACTGATTTTTCATAAACCATGATTCATTATTTCTTCCTTAGTTCCCATTTTCATTGTGTTCTGTGTTGGTGTTTCTTAACTAGGTCATGTGAGAATTTTAGTATTTACTTAGTATTCAAAATGCACTGAAAGTAAGCATCTACCAAGAATTAAATGGAATTTCACAAAATCTCAGTTCTAATTTTTTTAAAGAGTGACAAAGCCAGCTATCTTTGAAATAGATGCTGGGGAAAACTATGAAAACTGCCTAGAAGTGTTAATACTTATTCGTATTTAATTCATTTACATTTATATTTCTTTTAAGAACTGACATCTGTTTTTTTAAAGATTTTATTTATTTATCTTTAGAGGGGAAGGGAAGGAGAAAGAGAGGGAGAGAAATATCAACATGTGGTTGCCTCTTGCACGTCCCCTACTGGGGACCTAGCCCTCAACCCAGGCACGTGCCATGACTGGGAATTGAACCGGTGACCCTTTGGTTCTCAGCCCATGCTCAGTCCACTGAGCTACACCAGCCAGGGCCTGACATCTATTTTAAAATCTTTACTATCCCTATCATGTTATTTATTTGTCCATATTACTTTAATGTGTAGAAATAATATAATAAATACGAATAGGATCGATCTTACAGCTCACCTCCTCTTGTGGGACATTAGAAAGCCAGCCCTTAGCACAAGGTCTGGCATGCACTTGGTCACTTAATATATTTTTTTAATGGATGAACAAAAATAATGTAATTTTTAGGGTAAAAGTCATTTTCTAAATAATGAGGGATATTTAACCATTAGGAAAATGAATATTTGTGCACAAATCATTATATATTTGTTAAATTGGAGATATTTTACAGTGGTAGGTAAATTGGTCAGATTGAGAGACATTAACACATGAGGGAACGTATGATTTTCACTTTCCTGTCAACAGGCAATTGGAAGATTTGCACATAGCCCCAAACCAAAGCAATTTAGAGGTTTCTTTTATTGTTACTATTGGCAAGCCTAAGGAGTATTTCTGAAGGTACTGAGAATGTTCTTGGGTCTCTTTTGTTGCATTTCATTTACTGAACTATTGTATAGAAGTGACCAGTAAAGAAAATTTAATGTTGCTATTCTTCCGGTAACTGAAGTTAGGGTTCTCGTTATGCCAATTCATTACCAAATGGGAAAATAACTTTTTTTTTCAGCCTCATAAAATGACTGCTCTCCTTGCCTGCTTGCTGTATTCCATCTCAAAACACTTAGGGCATGTACCATCCAATTTTACCCAAAATGCTATTTTTGCGGAATTGCATTCTCCCAAGTGAACCTTGAGGAAAAAATCTGTATTGTTTTCTTTTGTAAAAGGGGAGCTATGTCTATAGGATATAGGGCATCTGGAAAGAAGGTGCTAAATGTACATCAGCATCTTTCATAGAAATTTTGTGCAGAGGGGGACTAGCGAAAAACAGGCAGTGAACGTAGACAATCTGAAACAGTGGTAGTCAAATGGCTTATCGTCCGGCTCATGCACACACACATTCCTTACATGAGGTGTATCCAAAACACAAGGGTGCATGCAGGTCAGAAGTAAAGAGTGGACATTGAGGTCCATGCAGGATGTAACTAAGAGAAAGCTACAGCTGCTGCATTAACATCAGGCAAAAACAGACTTTACAGCAAAGGCGTTCCTCCGGATAAAGAGCACCACTACCCAGTGATTAAAGGTTCAGTCCGCCAGGGAGCGAAAGCAACTCGGAACTTCTGCGTACACAATGATAGAACAGAACTTTAAAGTGTGCAAAGCAGCCCTGGTCAGGTAGCTCAGG
Organism: Anoura caudifer; assembly: GCA_004027475.1. Lineage (NCBI taxonomy): Eukaryota > Metazoa > Chordata > Mammalia > Chiroptera > Phyllostomidae > Anoura > Anoura caudifer. Next base: position 56,658 of record PVKU01008505.1, read on the forward strand.
CGGCTGGAGCGTCCTCCTGGTACACCAAGGTCGCAGGTCCTACCCCCCAATCAGGACACAGACAAGAATCCACCAATGAATGCATCAGTAAATGGAACAACAAAACGATGTTTCTCTTTACTTAAAAAAGAATTAAAAATATTTTAAAAATCTCTAAAAATCCATTTTTAAAAAGAATTTTAAAGTATATGAAGGAAAAGTGGCCAAATTGCAAGGAAAAATAAATCCACCTAAGAGGGAGAGATTGTAACAGACCTCTCATAGTGATAAATAGTTCAAATAGAACTCCCCCCAAAAATCAGTATATAGAACTTTTAAAAAACACAAGCTTAACGTGCTGCATGTATTTACAAAACTGTACCCAACAGCTGCAGAAACATTCAAGCACACATACAAAATTTATGAAAGTCGATGATGACATTGAACCAAAAGTAAATCTCAAAAATGTTGAGGGCTTGACATCACTATGGATAACCAATAAGAAATAAAATTTCTCCAAAAGAAATAAAATCATAGCAGCATAGTAGTAGCAAAAAACTGGAGGGAGTCCAGATTCCAAAAGCGTTAGATGAATTTTAGTATGGCTGCCCAACGGAATACCATATAGCAATGAAAAAAGGATGGCTTACAATTATAGCAGCAAGGAAGAACTTAGAAGCAAATTATTGAAGAACACATACCACACGACTATACCTGTAGGCATACAAACGTAAAACCATTAAGAAAAGCAAGGAAAACATAAAAACAAAATTCCAGAAATGGTCACTGGGAAGGAGGGAAGGAATGAGGTGGGGGAAGAGGCACACTGAGGACTTGAAGACAGTGGTGATGTTCTCGTTAGATGATTGGACATGTATGTTTGTATCATTTCTGTACTTACATGTATTTTATGACACTTTACATTTATTTTGCAATTTGAATCTATAAAGTTAATGACTTTTTAAATAAGTGCAAATTATAGAACTTAGCATGTGAATAACAGGACACCTGCAAGAATAGTATGCTTTTTGGTGGGGGGAAAAAAGGCAAATTACAATGGGCTCTATCCCATGTTTATGTTTAATGATGTAAATTTCTTTTTGGTAAAGGCTTTCCCTTTTTATTCCATCTCTCTGCCCTGCTGCTCCCCAACTTGTAGGAGAGATTCGAGGCACTTTTCACCGTCTACGATGACCAGGTTACATTTCAGTTGTTTAAAAGCTTTAGAAGAGTCAGAATAAACTTCAGCAAACCTGAAGCAGCAGCAAGAGCGCGGATAGAACTCCACGAAACAGACTTCAACGGCAAGAAGCTGAAGCTGTATTTTGCGCAGGTACTTCATAGAGCCGAGGACGCTGTTCCCGAAACTTGTTCTTCTCCATCCAAAAGTGCTGTCTGACTCCATTTTCTCTGTTCCATCAGAGGACTTGGAAATGAACTATCCCCATCAGCAAATAATGTAAAAATATCATTTCCTTTATTTTACAGATATATACATGTGTGTATTAAGTGTATTTACCCTCCTAACTTTGTCTCACTTAGACTAATAGTGAAAGGAATTCATTTTTCTGGTAGCTTTTCTCAGCTGGGGTTTTATGACGGTTAAGCCCTAGCACCCGAAGATCAGTGAATTTACTTTTCTCCAAACATCTGGAATGGCACTCATGATATAGCATCCTTGGGAGATTTGAGAAAATACCTGTAATCACTTCTGTGTTCTGCAACGTGTGAGACACCCCCTTGAAAAGTGACTGCTGGCTGTGGGGGTCAGCAGGGAGGTGGCGAAGCCCGGCACCACGGGGCTGTCTTAGAGTTGAAATTGCAGACGGTCCTGTGGGCTCCCAAGAGTTGGCTGTACTGACGCTGTTTGTTGATGTGCCTCTGAGAAACCAATTTTTCTCAGAAGAATTGGCGAAATGAAGGCATTATTAGATCTCTGCTGATGTATTAAGTGCACTATTTTATTTTCAACAAAGTGTTTTTTTTTTCTCTTAGTCTCAGCTTTCAAATTAAAATAAAAGAAAGGTTTGTTGCCTCACACTCCAGATGAAAACCAGAAAGACCAAACCCGGCCAATGGGAGAGGGAGACTGTTAAAGAGAAATTTTGAATTTTCTCCAAAGAGATGTAGCGATCAGTGTAAAGATGAACATGAAAAAAATAGCCCAGCTGCAAACTTTGAGCATCTCCTTCCCTGCAGGTGCAGACCTCCAGCGAAACGCGGGACAAATCGTACCTGCTGCCGCCCCAGCCGGTCAAACAGTTCCTCATCTCCCCTCCGGCGTCTCCTCCGGTGGGGTGGAAGCAGGGCGAAGATGCAATGCCTCTGATAAATTATGATCTGCTCTGTGCTGTTTCCAAATTGGGACCAGGTAACCAACACCTGTCTTCCCTGTTTTTTTCCAAAGAAACTTTTGTATTGAAGACCCTATTCAGCAATTTGTGTTCTAGCCAACTAGTGGCAACAGAATCAGGGTGGAGGATGAAGTCAAACAAGCCCGGGTTCACTAGCTTTTGCTAACTTTGTGATCTTGAGCAGGTTGCTTAGCCTCCAGTCTTCTCAGCCTCAGTTTTGTCATCTCACGTAGGGATCATACCCCTGGCTGGTGGATTGAGTGCTGGCCTGTGAACCAAAGGGCCACCAGTTCGATTCCCAGTCAGGGCACATTCCTGGGTAGCAGGCCAGATCCCCTGTAGGGGCCACGCGAAAGGCAATCACACATTGATGTTTCTCTCTCTTTCTCTCTTCCTTACCCTCTCTCTAAAAATAGATAAAGAAAATCTTTAAAAAATAGGGATCATAATAGCTACTTTTCAGTGTGGTTACAGGATTAAGTGATATATGCATAATACTCAGTAACTCTAACCACAGTTTTTACTGCTACAAATTCCACTAGCACAGAGCAAGCCATTAGTGAGTATCAGTTGCCTTCCCCGGCTCTGTCAGAGTATCAAACAGACAGCTTCTCCAGTGAAGAGTGTTTCAAGGAATTGGTAGTGATACCATCTTATCCCTTCCAAATTCTTCTCCTTATTTATTTTTCATTCTTCTTTTTCCTTCTCTTTTATGTTTCTCGGCCCTTTAAAATGATGTAAGAAATCAGTGCCGTTCATCGCTGGTTCAGACTCATTGTCCACCGAAGGCAGTGTTACGTCTGTCGCAGGGGGTAGAAGAGTCATTTTGAGGGGAAGTGGTTTCGTTTTGATTTAGACATTAGGGATGGATCTTGCATGTCGGAGGTTCCATAATGAAGGGACTGCCGATGCTGACTGGAGCCTTACAGGTGTCTCCCAGAGGGGAGGTGGGAGGGGATGGTGGGGGCCGGGGGAGGGTTTTCAGGAACAACTATAAAGGATACATGGACAAAGCCGAGGGGTGGTGGGATCAGGGGTGGGAGGTGGGGATGGCTGGGGTGTGGGGGGAGTGCTGAGGGGGAGATGGAAACAACTGTACTTGAACAACAATAAAAAAAGCAAAACAAAAGCAAGTGTCTCCCAAGGAAAAACCAACACCATTCTGGAGTTAAGCATTTCACTCCCTCTGTTCTTAGAACACTAATTAGCATTTTAACTCCCAGGCCTCAGGGCTCCTTGCAGCTCTGTTTCTTGAAACAGCAAAACTTCCTAAGAATTTTAAAGTATCAAAGCTCTAATGCCAAAACAAGATAAAGTACACTGACAGGAGATTTAAAGATTTAAAATCCAATAATCAGCAATTAAAATGGGGGTAGAAGAGAAGTCTCCAGAGACCTAACCCTTCTTTTTGCCTTTGGCCTCCACAGGAGAGAAGTACGAACTTCACGCAGGAACTGAGTCGACACCCAGCGTCGTGGTCCACGTCTGTGAAAGCGAAACTGAAGAGGAGGAAGAAGCAAAAAACCCCAAACAGAAAATTACCCAGACGCGGCGCCCTGAACCTCCCACCGCAGCCCTGAGCGAGCCCCAGACCTTCAGCTGTGCCCCGTGAGCCCTGCGGGTGTGGTGCAAGGCGGCGCCATCCTGGGGGGGGCAGCCACCCGCTCTGGGCCCTCCTACCGGCGCACCGCTGCCAGTGGTGTGGGTGCGGTGAGCAGGGCGTGAGACGCAGTGTGGTCCCCAAGCCTGCACTGTGGACGTGACAGTCCAGAGGAGAGGCTGATTTTACCTGTTCAGAATTTTCACAGATACTCTGAACAGCACTTCGAAGCATTAGCCCCCAAGGTGCAGCATTTTTAAATGGTAGCAAGTTAGGAAAACAGCCCCCTCCAGGAATGTTCCCTTCCCTGATTCCGTGCAGCTTCAGTCCCCAAAAGTTAATCACCGAGTGCAGTACCATTTTTATGAATTTAAACGTCTTTCAATTTTAATGATCTAGTGTGGTATTTTTGCACCGGTATGATAACTTCTAATGAAATCTCTTGATCAAAGGTGAATTGTTATTCAGTATACCTAAATTTTTTTGCATGAAAAGAAACATGAAGTATAGAATAATCCATAGAAAATAATTTTCTTCTAGTATTTTTTTCCTCGACTTTGGGGAAGAAATGCCAAATTCGCTTCGATTGTCAGAATCCAGGTGGCACCCATCTGTATGCACGTCGCCCTCTTACCTGGGACCCGAGGAAGGTGCTGCACCACCACCGTCCTCGTGTGCGGCCCCTCCCCCCCTCCCAGGGAAAGAGCTGCTACTTTGGAAGGGGGTCCGTGTCGCCGTGGGCTTGACTGATTGTGAGTCAGGTGGCCACCGCAGTCTGCCGCTGTGACCATCTTCCAGCCTACAGCTTACAAACTGTCTTTGGCCACTTGTTATGTTTTCCTATGTGATGCATATGCATGTGTGTCATTTGTAGACTGAAAATTAGAGGAGGTAATGATGAGATTTTCTGAAGACCATTTCAAAGGTGTCCACTGAAACATTTTGCAGCTTGAAAGGAAAGTGACACCTACTCCCTTTCTACGAATTAGGGGAAGATGCAGGAAGCGATCCTTTTGGTAGTTAAGACTTTTTTTTTTGGTGACATTTTTTTACCCTGCTTACATTACAGTAGGCATTTTCCCCTCAAACAGAATTGTTTCTCACTTACGTTTCACAGCGGATAGTTAAGCCTCCTAAAGTAGAAGCAAGCATCTTTTTAATTTTGGGGGATCTATTCAGACTTCAAAGTCCTTTTTATAGAAAAGTCTCATAACTAAATGCTTTGCTTTTGGTCAGCGGCTCTGCTGATTGTCTGCGCACACTGCTGTTTTCTGCGTGCGGCGCCTGGTGTGCGCAAAGGGGTTGCTCGTGTGAGTTTGGACTGATACACCAATCTGGCTGCCACCGCGAAGAGAGAAACATGTGAAGATGCAGGTCATGATGTCTGTGTGTTTTTGGTAACATGTTTTTGTGGTGTAGATGTTCTTATTGTGGTAGAATTTATTTCTGAGGACTTAAGCTATATTGTAAAAAAAAAAAAAAAAAAAAAATTGTATGTTTTCCGTGCCCTGAAATACTCCAAGGTGATAAACTTGTCTATTTGTATGTATCTATCACTGCTAAGCCTCAATGTAAATTCATTTCAAATTTGTGATTCTGTAAGCAATTTATTAAATTCAGATCGCCAGTTGGCAATTTAAATGACAGCCACCAAATTCATCTTTTTGCCAGTTTTTAATCTTACCTGGTTACACTAACTTATCATTGCAGAATGGATCCTGTAAGCCAAGAAATGTATGTATTATCACCAGTTGGGGGTTATTTAAATTTCCTTTTAGTTAGTACTTATTCACTGTAATTTTCTAAGTGACCAAAATCCGCACTTTATTATTTTGCTTGGCTTTCACTCTCTATCTTCCAGTTAAAGAATATTGTACTCTTAACATGTAAAACGTTTTAAAAAGTCAAGCATTGCAAATTACCCAAATTTTTTGTTCTGTTCCTTTTTTTTTTGAGAGCATTAAACAAATTGAAGAAACACTTAAACCAAAATTAAATACACATGTATAATTATTTAATATATATTAAACTTTTTTGAATGGGAAAACTAATATTTTCATTCTTTCTAAATAGTATTCTGTTTCCATCATATGAACTCTAAAAGAAAAGCCACTAAATGCCCATTAACTTTTTAATACTGTGAAATCAACCAGGATCTCAACAGGTTTCCTGGTCTCTGTCCTTTTGTGGTTATTTTATATACATTTCATATAACCATTTTGCAAGAGATGAGTATCTGTGTCTTTTTTAAAAATTCCTTTTAATAAGTTTGTCCACATATTTTCTCTGAAAAAGAGTTATTATATTTAATTATGATAGTATAACATAGCCATATTTTCTTCAGAAATCATAACCTCTTGGGAATCAAATTATTTAGATAATTGTGAGGAAAGAAAATGAGGCTTTGGTTTAGGAAAAAACATTTGGAAGGATGAGAAAAGTGTACCATTTAATAAGGACAGCAGATAGAACCTGAGATACATTGGCTCTTAATATTCCAAGTTCTTTCAACATACCCACCTCACGAAACCAAAGTAAATCCCTTTAAAAAGTGTACTAGTCCACGGGGCAGAAATGGTGAGAACTGTTCCCTTGGAGAGCTGCAAATCAGGTGGAAAGCAAACTAGTCTTTTCGCAGTCTGCTTCTTCAAAATGTTATTTACTAAAAACCTATCAATAATTAAAGCCAAATAAAAGCTACTGGGAACTTTCAAGTTCAACATAAAGTTTGACATAGAACATTGAGGTTTGTAGGATGCTTCCATCCAAGATCCTGGGAGACTGAAGTCTGGCGCAGCGCTTTCATTCATTCAGCCAAGTCGTTTTTGTTTCCCTTTCACATGATCCCATCTTGTAAAAATGCTGTGACACATGACTTGGGCCTGAGCTCTACCCACCAGGCTGCAATGAGGCCCTCACAGAGGCAACCAAAGGGTAGGCGTTATTGGCCCCATTTTACAAGTGGACAGCCTTCCCTGAAGGCGGACAGACGACAGCCCCGAAGTTAGGCAGATGGTGTGGAGCCCAGGGAAGGGCAGGAACATAGATACCAGAATCTACTCCGACACAGGCCCGGGGGAAGCAGGCAAGGTTTGGCCTGTGGGTAGCTGTGGCTCTGCACACCCCACTGGGGTAACCAATCAGGAGCCTCCTGAAACCACTGTGTGGCTGGGAACCCTAGGGGTTCTGCGAGTACTGGCCCCGCCCCACGGCTTCTTCAGGCTCTGTGATAGGCTCCACGGACCGGGGGTGGGGCTGTACACAGCCCCGGTAGAGTCAGGCACCTGGGCACAGTGCAGTTTGTCCATAACCAGGAGGCCGCAGAGTTGGGGGGGAGCCTCTGGGGCTGCCGTGGCTGGGAGTACCCCCACTCCCAGCTTGCGTTGGTGTCATGCAGTTCTCCAGAGCTGCTGCGTGAGTGGCAATGCACTCAGTGGTGGAAAATGGACTAGACCGCTGGGCTGCCATCCAGGTCATCAAGGAGAAGCTAGTGGTATCCGTGAAGTCGTTGCAGAAGCCGTGCATATCCGCTGACACAGTAGCATTAGCAAAGACGGAGATGCCAACACCACGTGCAGTGCCCTGGAGGCCGTGTTCGTCCACGGCCTGCATGCCAAGCACATTGTGGGGCAGGGTGGGACAGGACAAGAAGGGTGCCCACCAGAAGCCTCCGCCTCAGCCTGTCTTCTGGGCCCTCCTGAAAGCTATCACTCACAGACACGTCATCTCGGGATTGGAGCACCTGATCCTTGTCCGCACAGGCACGGGTCGCTGCCAGGACCTCAGCCATGGCCGGAACAAGTGCTGCTGGAAACTGCTCCTCCAGGAGCAGGCCCGCTTGTGCCAGGGCTGTCAACCCACCGGCATCCTTCCAGATGCCCAGGAGGGCGAGCTCCTCAGCTTCCTGCAGGACCTAACATCCTTATCCCAACAACTCTCCTGCAGGTCCACGGTCTTGTAGGAGTGGACGCTCACCCCACTGGCCCTCTCTGGGTTCTGCCCCCTCTCTGAGCTCGACCCTGCCACTCCCTCTGGTACAGAAGCACAGCGGAAGGAATCTCTGCATTCTATTTCCCATTCCTCGGGCTCAGAAGACCTCAAAGTCCAGCACTGGGGCTGTAAGATCCAACAGAACAGGCAGCTCACCGCCTCTTCCCTGCTCAGCCTGAACACAGCCTGTTGTCCCAGCTGTCCCGCAGCCTGAACTCTGACAGCCTCCTACTCCGAGAGAGTGTCTCCAAGAGTCTGGATGGTTCTGAAGAGCCCAAGTCAGAGGACTCAGACCTGGGGACAGCCAATGCTGATGATTCAGCCCTGTCTGTGCAGGAGTGAGCACCCCTCCTCCACTCCTCTCCTTACTTCTTCTTTCTTCTCTTCCTCTTTCCCTCCCTCCTTCCCTTTCTCCCCATAATGAGCGATTGCATGTCACTGAGCACTGAGCCCTATTAGGGCGTTAGGAAAGGCAAAGGGAACGTAGTGCCTCCTCCTCAGAGACTGAGGTTGCTGAAGCTGTGACTGGAGGCGAAATGGGGCCAGTGAGAATGGGTTTAGACGGCTCAGAGCTGGTTCAAGCTCCAGGCTCCAGCTCTGTCCTGGGTGACTTTTGACAAGTTACTTAGTCTCTCTGGGACTCAGCATAAAATATTGTCTTCTTTATCTAGAGAGAAGGAAACCAATAGTTCACAGCTTTTACATCTTCCAAAAAATACAGCGAAGCATGATGCATAAGGGTGATCTTCTGTGACCTCACAGAAGACCTCCCAGAGGACACAACCCTGGATGCTGCCTGGAGGAGGTGGTAGATAACGTACTTTTCGGACCATAAGATGCACCTAGGTTTTAGAGGAGGAAAATAAGGGGAAAAAATTTGAAGCAAAAAATGTGGTAAATGTTTAATAACATAGTATTTCACCAACGTAAATGTAAACAGAACTCAACAGCAGCATCATCAACCATCATTCCTCCCAAATGGGGTGGGGTGCATCTTACAGTCTGAAAAATATGGTAAATGCGGCCAAGCCTAGTGTGGATGAGAAGTACCAGGAGCAACGCCACAGACTAGAGAAGGGAGACTGGGCAGAGCCTTCTTTATTCAAGCTTTTTAACATTAATTTTTTAATAGATCACGTATATTTATGGTTAAAAAACATCTAACATGTATACAGTAAAAAGTCTTTCCTACCCCTATAACCATAATTATTTTCTTGCATATTCTTCCATTGTTTCTAAATGCATCTATAACAAATGTGCATATTTTAAAAATTTATTTTTTTACCCCCCCACCACTCTTTCCACAAAAGGTAGCGTAATAAATACATTATTCTACACCTTGTTTTGGAGGCGGTCTTTTCCTATTAGAGTTTTTTTTCCCCCTGTGGCATATTTTTCCATTGTGTGAACATACCTTAGTTTATTTAACCCCGTATTTAATGAACATTGGGGTTCAGTGTTTTATCCGTAACCTTGTGCATGTGGTCTTTCAATTCTATGCAGTTATCTCTGTTCAGTAAATTCCCAGAAGCAAAATTACTGAGCCAAAGAATAGATCAATTTGTAATTTTCACAGATACTGCCTATTCACACTCCATCAGGAAAGTACCTGTGTCCTTCAGCCTTGTCACAGAAGGCTAACTCATCAAACTGATGGATGTTTGCTCATCTAATAGGTAAACAATGATAACATTTTCTTAAGCATTCCCTGCCGTTGGCTCCGTGTTCCATCAGCCCATGTTGAAGACCTTCTTTTTCACTCCTGCTCTTCCCCACCACTCCCACCTTTGGCTCAAGTCTTTATAGTGGTCCCCAGACTGGCGTGGGAATAACCCCAGCTTTGAGTGGTGTTGGGAACTGGCCTGGAGCAGATCTATCGTGGTTTCAAGCCCCGTTCTACCACTCACAGGTCCAGTAACGTCAGGCAAATTGCTGTCCCTAAAAGTTCTGTTTTTTTCATCATTAAAATGGAGATCCCTTCATAGGGCTGTTCGAGGATAAAGTCAAATGCCTGTTAGTGAGTTGCACCTGTAAGAATGTCTGGTAGGCACCAGAAATAGCTTCTGAGCACTGAGCATATCAGATAGAATTTTCCAATGTCAAACGGAAGGATTTCGATAGACAATGTTGGAAAGCGGCAGCCCCTGCCCCACGTGACTGGGCCTGCGCAGGACTTACGCTCATGCGCACGTCTCAGTCCTTTGTGGCCTCTCCCTCCTCCCACAGCCCTGCCAGCCCTCCCTTCCTCATGTGTCTGCCTTTGTCTTTCATGAGTCTTGTGATTGGAAAGTTCTAGCACCAGTCACTGAGCCAGTGCGCACCCACCCTGTGTGGTTATTATGGGGAACGCACGGGAGCAGACCGACACTGGGCGGTGCCATGAGGAGCCAGCACACACGCTCGAGCGTGCATCCAGCCTTCTTAGCACTGGGCTTGGAATCAGTCTTCCAGCAGCCCCAGAGACCGGCGTTTCTTGGAGTGTATGTTTTAAGGGTAAAGATTCTCACTGACACTTAAGATCAGTTCACTTAAGCAACGTTTATTATACTACTTAAATGTAACTTAAAACAGGCATAAATACTTTGTGCTTATAACTCTTAACTATAAAATCAAAACACCTACAAATTAAACAAAGTACAAAACACTAACATTCAAAATGAAATGTCTTGATATAATATTTTGCTGAAACCAAATTGTAGTTTGCCGTGTGAATAGAGGATTGACAGCCCTGGGCAGCTTCTTGTGTGTTCGTTGGATCTGAATTATAATTATCACTGAGAAGCATAGGTCAGCCTAGTGGTTACGAATGCGGACTCGTGCTCTGACTGGTGTGGCTCGGTGGATTGAGCTCCAGCCTACAAACCGAAAGGTCATTGGTTTGATTCCGCATCAGGGCTTCGGACCAAGTCCCCAGTTGGGGGCGTATGAGAGGTAACTGATCAATGTGCCTCTCACACATTGATGTTTCTCTCCTTCTCTCTAAAAGTAAATGAATAAAATCTTTTTTTTAACTTTAGCATGACTTTTTTTTTTTTAAGATTTTATTTATTTTATCTTTAGAGGGGAAGGGAAGGAGAGAGGGAGAGAAACATCAGTGTATGGTTGCCTCTCATGCATCCCCCGCTGGGAACTGGCCTGCAACCCAGGCATGTGCCCTGACTGGGAATCAAACCGCGATCTTTTGGTTCGCAGGCCCGCACTCAATCCACTGAGCTACACCAGCCAGGGTGTAAATAAATAAAATCTTTGAAAAAAAACACACAACAGAATGTGGACTCGGGAGCCAGATCTTCCTTAACCCGTTTTTTGACCTTGGGCAAGTTACTCCACCTGACCTTGATGTTCTCATCTCTAACACAGGGATAAGAATGTTTCAAAGGAGTGCTGGGAAGATGAAATCAGTAAGACAGTGCTTAGAGCAGTGCCTGACACATGGTGGGGGCCCAATAAACAGTGGTGTCACCGTCATTTACTGCTGAGTACTCCTGAGAAATGGTGACATCGGTTCTCCTACTGTCTCTGTGAAACTGCTGCAGAAAGCTGGTTGGTAACACTTGTCAGGGGTCATCACGAGAACTTCCCTGGGTGGGAATGATTTTTAGCATGTGCAGTCCCCCATCTGTGCATTTACTAGTGGCCCTTGACAGCCACGTGCCACCGACATGGTAGTCCGCAAGTGCGGGAAAACCACGGGCCCGGAACTGCTTGGCAGGGGTTCCCCATAAGGCGGCTGCCCAGAGTCTCCAGGCTGTATGCAGGTAATGCATATACTTTCTTTCAAATGGTTTTCTAAGTGAAAGCACAAAACTTAAAATTTTTGAACAGGATGCTTTTGAAAACCACTGCCCTGAGCCAGGCAGAAGCGGAAAGACTAGCAGTTGCTCTGCTTCGTTTCTATGTTGCATGTTCCTCAAAGTTTTCCAAAGTTTTCTTTCTTTTGCCTTTCTTTCCAAAATCTCATCCCTCACTCTTTTCCCAATTGATGTGTCTGTCTCTCTGATTCTCACTGGGTCCTGAAGACCGGAACTGATTCTGGGGAAGCTCCGTGAACTTGATTTCACCTCAACCCTGGTTTTGATTTGGTGGAAGCTCTCATTTATTGCACAAGCTTCTTGCTTTTTGGTGGCATTTCTTTATGCATCAGGTCACTCAGCTGACACTCAGGCTACTCAATCACTAAAATTTTTGTTATCGATTAGAATTCACTTATAACTGATCACCATTATGGTAATACTAGTGCATATTTTCATAATTCTGCTTCTTTCCTTGCATTTTTCTATCTGTGAACATGGAGGCTAAGCAGTCTTATCAATGATACTAAAAACAGCTACAATAACAAAAATATCTTGTGATATGAAATGAAAAAGATTTGATTTCTCAGAATCTATCACAGAGGTAAAGGTGAGTTTGGAAATCATAGAGCCTAATCCTCGTGTCACAAGATTAGAACTGGTCACGTAGCATGCTTGGAAGCCCACAGAAAGGTCACCCGGGGACTAGAATTGGCATCCCCAACTCCCAAGCCAGCGCTTTTTCTACTTTTCTTGTATTAGCCTCTTAAAGACACTCGGAGGCAGTGACTCCCTGTCATAAAAAAACAAACCAGCAAAAAAAGGGGAGGGGCATTTACCCTAATAGGATACAATAAATAAAAAACATCCTAGGCGATGAAGTCAATGACTTAGTAATTTTAATTAATGAACTTGATGTTCCCTATTTTGTCCTTGTACCATTGGGATTGGAACTACTTATCAATAGTGTGCTCTTGGTAGCCAGCAATTGCACTGACATTTTATGTAACCTTTTCTAGATTTTAATAGTGATGAAATTAAACTGTAGTTAGTCATGCTTGAGATGCGACTCCCAGGAAGCAGAATGAGGGCCCAGATGATTGGAAACAGTTGGCAGGGAAATGCTGCTCAGCGCTAGTAAAATGGAGTCTTGTAAAAAGATTGACACCTGACTGTGCTTCATATTTTCATTCAGACTTTTATGAACGGTGGCTTTATTTATAAAAGAGCAAATCTCAGACGTAATTAAGCAATGGAAAATGTATAGAATTCTTTGGTGCATTAGGTTCTCCGTCTGCTGGATACGCTTCTTTTCTGCAGAGCTGTGCACCGCATACCTATCATGCGGGTGAACTTGGTCGGGCCTCCTTTTCCTTGTTACTGGGCTCCTTCACACCTTTGCATTTTCATCTTCCTGTAGGAAAGGAGACAGGTTACCTGTAGTAAGTGTGCCAATACAAAGCAACAAAGGCTTGCAGAAATAGTTGCCTCCTAGCAGGAGAGGTAAGTCCATGTTGTAGAAGCTCATCTTTTAGGAAGTTAAATAAGCTTAAAGAATGAGATTTATGAATCTTGTCCAAGAATTTGATAAATGCTCAATTGTTTTCTGAAGTCCCCTTGGAGTGTGGGTCAGCCCCGTCATCCTCAGTGGGACACCTTGGCTTTCTCTAACCACCAATCAGGAGTAAATATTAATAACTTAGTTTTGTTATTATTACCAAATATACAGTCAACAAAGCAACCGAAAATTTCAACAACTGCTAGGTGCACTGACCGAAAAGATTATAAAAATGTTCGTATTCAAAATAGAGGTTTCCACCCAAGGCTAAGAAGAATAACCTTGGGCAGAGTGAAAGTATCTCCGCCCATTTAAACGTAATTTCCTTTTGAAACAAAATCACATCCTCTGCACACACACCTTTGCCTGAATGTTCATTCTTGTCATAATGGAAGATGTATATATACACATATGCAGATCAGATGTGCTTCTCAGTGTTGTTCTGTGTTCAGTCCCCAATCTTCCTAAGTCACCTTGGGGACCGAGGAGAGATGAAGGAAGCCAATGCTGTACCTGTGCCACATTCTTCCAGCTGCTTCTCAGCCCGAAGTGTGGGCCCCCGCAAGTATTGATTTTCATTTCTGCTATGTTGTGCATGTCTTCCAAGTTAAAAAAAAAAGTTTCTCTGTCATTCTCTCTTAATTGAACCCAGCAGGTGAATTGATTATTTTGTCTGAACATGTTTGTGATCTTGTGTTATATTTTGGGGCACCTTAACCTTGCTGGTACTATAAACTCTTGTGGATGTTCATTGTACATCAAAAAAGCCGGTCCATAATTTACGTACATGTATTCCATATTTTAGTGTGCTTCAAGTGGCAGTTTGGTACTTGTCAACTTTGGCTATCCTGTATTTTGAGGACATTTAAACAGTCCTTGCTCTATCAAGGCAACAAAAGTGAACTGTAACTTTTGGGGAGTCTTGGTGATTAATTGTAACAAGTTTTGTTTTTAAAGCTAACCAAAATAAAGTTGGTGTTTTATTTTTAATCAATCCACTGAATTGAGTTCCTCGAGTGTAGAATTTTTAATAAGTATTACTTATATTCAGACAATAACACAAAGAAGACAGAAAAGTGAAATACAACGTTTATTCCTTTAACTAGATACCAGGTGAACTTTAATGCTGCTGTGCCCAAGTTCAGGGTGTCGACTCACTGCCCACCCTGGGCATAACCACTGCGGTTTGTGATCTTCACCAACAAAAGCTTCAACCTGGGCGTGCTCCTCAGTTAAAAATAATCTCTTCCCATTAAAGGCTTATTTTCTGCCTTGGTTAAAAACAAATCTCCAGCCCTACTGGTGTGGCTCAGTGGATTGAGCGCTGTCCTATGTACCGAGGAGTTGCTGGTTCAATTCCCAGTCAGGGCACACGCCTGGGTTGCAGGCCCGGTCCCCAGTGGGAGGCATGCCAGAGGCAACCACACATTGATGTTTCTCTCCCTCTATTTCTCCCTCCCTCCCCCTCTCTCTAAAAATAAATAAATAAAATACCCCCCCCCCAAATCTCCGAATCAAACTATTGAAGCTGGAAATGACTGTAGAGATTATCTAGTACAGTCGGGCTGTTTTACACCTATTTTTAAGCCACTGAACTCCACTTTGTTCAAATGAAATCTTATAGATGAATCCCAGTGTAAAACTGGTGGCAAAACAGCAGGGCCGGTGTAAACAGAACTCCTTTTGAAGGGTGGCGGGGTGGGGATGCCAGGCCCCTCTGAACAGGAGCCCATCCTCCAACCTCCAACTCTCATGAGAACGTACCAGAACAGTTCAAACACTCCCCACCCTCCAAACCCCATCCACACCTTTACAAGCAAATAGCCAAAGGCATTGCCAGATTCACCTGTCCGGATGGTAGCCCTCGGGGACTAGAACCTAGGTTTCTCACCCCTGTCCCTGGTTCCTTCTACCACGTGCCACTACTGTGTCAGACTGAAATCTTTAATTTTTCAGGAAAAAACTGTATTAGAATTCAGAGGTTCTTAACATTGCTAGTGTTTTTGTTTGTTTGTTCTAATAAATCTAGAGGAGCTGGGGACATTTCCATTTTAACATCCTTTTCCAAGCTGTGTTCTATGGGCTGCCTCCAGGTGGAGCTGAGCTTCCAGGTTACGGGACTTGCACGCCAGCTTCCCTTGATTTTTATTTGCTGTACATATGAACTTAGAATAAGATTTCATTTCAGCTAAGGATTCCATGGCTAAAATAGCAAGTTGGGAAACCACTGCAAATAAAATAAAATATTTTTTTATTGTTTTATTTATTTTAATTGTAGGATAAAACTTTTTTAAAATTATATTTTATTGATTATGCTATTACAGTTGTCCCAATTTCCCTCCCTTGCTCCCCTCCACCAAGTGCACCCCACTCCCTCAGGCAATCCCCACATCATTGTTCATGTCCACGAGTCATGCATGTAAGTTCTTTAGCGGCTCCATTTCCTCTGCTGTACCCTACATCCCCATGGCTATTCTGTAACTACCTATTTGTACTTCTTAAACCCCCCACCTCTTCATTCTCCCTCACACCATCCTCCCATCTGGCACTCATCAAAATATTCCCCGCAAACAGAATTCTGTCTCTATTCTTCTTGTTTGCTTAGTGTGATTTTTACATTCAATTGTTAACAGATTGGTATTTTTTGCCATTTTATTCATGGTTTTGATCTTTCTTAAACAAGTTTCTTTAACATTTCGCATAATAATAGTTCGGTGATGATGAACTCCTTTACTTTTTTTTCTTGTCTTGGAAGCTCTTGATCTGACCTTTAATTCTAAAGTACAGCTTTGCTGGGCAGAGCAATCTTGGCTGCAGGTCCCTGCTTTTCATGACTTTGAATATTTCTTGCCAGTCCCTTCTAGCCTGCAGTTTCTTTTGAGAAATCCGCTGAGAGTCTTATGACGTTCACCTGTAGGTAATTAACTGCGTTTTTCTGGCTGTCTTTAAGATTTTTCTCTTTATCTTTCAACTTTGGCATTTTAATTACGATGTGTCTTGGAGCAGGCCTCTTTGCATCCATCTTGTTTGGGACTCTCTGTGCTTCCTGGACTTCCAGGTCCATTTCCTTCACCAAATTAGGGAAGT
>PVKU01008506.1:0-43164 GCA_004027475.1 Anoura caudifer
TGTGACCTGTGTAGAAACAGGGTCTTTGCCCATGTAATCAACTTAAGATGAGGTCATTAGGATGGGCTCTCTTCCAATGACGGGCATCTTCATAAGAAGAAGGAAATTTGGACACAGACACCCAGGGAGAACACCATGTGGGGAATCATAGACACAGAAGACGGCCGCGTAAGGATGGAGGCAGACCCTGGAGTAATGCGGCCAGCAGCATGGAACACCTGGGCCACCAGAACCTGGAAGAGGCCAGGAAGAACCCTCCCGACAGGTTTTGGAGGGAGTGTGGCCCTGCCACCACCATGACCTCAAACTTCTGGCCTCCGGAAGTATGGGAAAACCTCTGTTGTTTTAAGCCACCTGCTTTGGGATATGGCAGCCACAGGAAAGGAATGCAGTCTTCAGGGCTCAGAAGGAGGCAGGGAGGCCAAGGGCACAGGAGACGAGGTCGGGAGCCAAGCAGAGGGAGGGTCACGCAGGACCTAGTCACCCAAGGGCAGGACTTGGATTTTGTTCCAGTGAAATGGGAGTGTGGGCAAAGGAGTGGCAAGATCTGACCTGCATTTTCCAACGTCTCTCGGTATGGTTGCTGGGCGGAAATCAGACTGGGGAGTCACAAGGAGACCAGTTGCAGGGGAGCGGGGATTTGCAGTAATCCTGGTAAGTGGATCTGTGGGACGAGGAATGGCCAGGTTCCCCGTGCGTTTCAAAGGTTACAATTCCAGAGGAGTTGAATGTGGGGTGTGAGAGGAAAAGAAGGTCAAGGATGACTGGGGTTAGCTGAGGGTGGTGTAAATAGGAGGGTAGCTCATCTTATCTGACTTGGCATTTTTCTCAGTCAAGAAGCCCAGTAAAACCAAAGCAAACCAAACCAACAAACAAAAAGCAGACAACAGGCACTGGAGAAGTAAATTGTCATCATTTGCACTGCCTGAGTGAAGCTTTGAGCAACTTTAGACCTGATCCTAGGGTCCCTGATTACGCATGATGGGGCTATTTTAGAAGTAAGTCTGATTTCCTGAGAAATCATGGGAAAAAACACTTCTTTTGTAATTCTCATTTTTTCTGGGAAACAAAAGTGCAAATGCATGGTTGTCCTTATATTTTTTTCATGCCTTAATGAAAAAAAAATCATTTCAAATACACAAGGTGACTCCACTGAATTTACAGAGAATGGCAAAATCTTTTCTGTGATTCTATGAAGAAAGCTAATGAGGAAGTAAATCCAAATATCTGTGATCCAGTGAGCCATAGGGTGCCTGAATTCAGGAAACATCTAAGAGCGCCTCCTGCCGGTGTCGGGAAGGGTTGGGAGAGTACAGAGATGAACAGGACCTGCCCCTATTGGCAGAGAAAGGTCAGAGAAGTAAATGCATGCAAACACACACAAACAGGATGTACAAGGTGCAACTACAAGTTGTGGTGAACCCCAAGGAAGAAATAATTCATTTTAAATTGAGATATCCAGGCATGTCATACATCAGAGGTAATATTTAAACTAAGTCTGAAAGTATGAGAAGCCTAGAAAGGCAAAGGATGGGGGAAGCATAAGCCAAGCTGTGAGAACACCTTGAGCAAAGGCAAAGAGGCTTGAGAATGATCAGAGGCCTGAACAGAAAATAAGGGAAAGGATGTGGTTGGGGAAGAGGCATTAGCAGTGGCGGGCAGGGTTGACCTCTGTGTACCTGCCCATGGTCCTTCTCAGCTAATCTGTGGGCTGACCACCAACCAATCAGGTACGTTGTCTCATGGTCTTAAACTAAGAGACAAAGAGGCCACAGCCTAGAGATGCTGGGGGTGACCCTTGAATGGAAATGTAATGTGGAGTCAGCTGTGACAAGCCACAGGAGAGGAGGGGAAAAGACAGTGAAAGAAGGAAAAACAGAAATGGACATGAAAGATGTCAGGGTGACCCACGTGAAGACGTGGGAAAGAGCAGTTGTCTGGTGATTTTAATGTCCGAGAGGCCCAGGTGTACTTCCTACAGCTAGGTTTGATGAGCTGGCCCCATATTTTATCATCTACTTTCACCTGAATGGGCTTCAGCTTCTTGCCACCAAATAATCTGTAAGACAGGACTCATAACAGTCGAGGGGGCAGAAGAGAGACATTGAATGTTGTGCTGCAGAGTAAAGATTTTTTTTTCAGTAAAATTCTCCCCATATCTCTTTACAGGGTGCTACCCCCCAACCACCCTTTCCCCCAAATCCTCTCCATGCCTGTTCCTTGCCTCCGTTTCTCACAGTAAGTGCTGTAGTTTGAGAAACTATGTCCGTAAGCTGAGCAACTCACCTGCTGGGCCTTGAAACCAATCACTTTTCCTGCTACACGAGAGGAGTGTGGTTGGCCCATAGGGCGTCAACAGCTCACACATGTGCGTGCTGGCCACACTCCTGCTACCTCACTTCACCTGTTTCCCAGTGCGCGCCCTCACCTTCGGTGCCCAAACCACTCCCTCCCCAGTCTGTGCTCCTTCTCTTTAGATCAAAGGCTTCTACCTGTGCATGGCTTATCCTATCTTCCAAAGTTCCCACTTTGTACATTTATACTTGTGGGCTTGACATCCATGAGCTATGAGAAAAAAATCATTTGTAAGCAAAAATTTGTAAGCAATGAGAAGATTCATCTTGTACTTTTATCTCCATCTATATATTAATAGTTATACTCTATTTTTAAGCTAAGCCTATCCACGATAAATTTTTCCTATAACATGTTCATAGAAACAAATCGATCAGCACAAAAATAGATTTCTTTCTAGCTCTGCTCCCACGACGGCCACAGGAGAAAACCAGAGCTAAAGCCTGGTGTGCATCCTTCCATCACTTGCTAGGTGGGACTTGCCCCATTAAAAAGCAATCAGCCCTGGCCAGTGTGGCTCCGTTGGTTGGAGTGTCATCCCATAACTGAAAGGCTGCGGTTTCAGCTCCCAGTAGGGCACATGCCTGGGATGCAGGTTCCATCCTCATCCCTGATGCCTGGTCTGGGTGCTCACACACCCTGTAGAATTCCCAGTCCGGGCACGAGCAAGAAACAACCAATCAATGCTTCTCTCTCACATTGAATTTTGTCTCTCTCCCTTTTTCTCCCCCTTCCTCTCTTTCTAAAAGCAATGACAATAAATGTCCTCAGGTGAGGATAACACACACAGACATATACATATACATATACATATACATATACACACAGGGTCCAGCAGAAGGCCTGTGTGGTTGGTAGGGTAACAGTATGGGTGTAATAATTTATAGTTTTAATTTGAACATTTCATCTATAATGTCATATGGTGTGCTCAAGTGTGATATTGTTATGTTACAGAATTATATGCATATGATTTCAAAATAAATAATTTAATAATAAAAAGGGGCATTATTTGTGCTGGACTATATGTGTGTATATACATGATATGATTATATCACACAAAGTACTCTAACAACTTTATTTTTCTTGTAATGACATGATGAACACCTTCCTGGATAATATATATAGATCAAATTCATTTTCTCAATAGTTGTATAACATTCCTTTGCATGGATTAATAATAATTTATTCAGCAGTTCTATATCAATAAATACTAATATTTTGTTTTTGTAGTTTTGCTATTTTTCACCCATCTACCCTTATTTGCTGGGACATTTTATTTCTGTAGAATAGATTCAAAGTAATACTCTTTTTTAAACAAAAATATGTTGTCGCTAAAGATTTATAACCACTGTAAGGAAAATTACTCATTTTTATATCCTAAAAATAAACGTGTTACGTTGCTATTCTTGTTCTATATTGTGGAAGCGGGTAGCGGTGAACAACCCACTTTGAAAAGAGAAACTGACTCTCTCAGGCCTTGGCCTCGTCCGAGGGGTGCTCACTGCTGGTCTGTGCTCTGCCCTGTGGTGAAATCCACATCACAGTAAGGGCATTTTAGAGGAAGAAGTAGGTGTCCTTCCGGGGCTTTTCTCTCTCCTGGGGAGTAAAGCTGGGCTCCTTTACAGCATTACTGGATGTAAAGGAGAAGAGCCAAGGAGGAATTCCCCTACAATTTCCCCTACATCCCTGAATCTAATAAGGCTTCTGTCCCAAATACACGCCAAATGCTAAAGAGGGTAAATACCCAGCAATTTCACTTTGGGGTATATATCTGCAGAAACCCAAAACACTAATTCAAAAGAATATACGCACCCCTGCATTCACTGCAGCATCATTTACAACAGCCAAGATATGGAAGCAATTCAAGTGCCCATCCATAGACAAGCAGATTTTAAAGGTTGTAGTACATGTATATACAGTGGAATGTCACTTGGCCCTAAAAAAGAATAGTATGTTAGCATTTGTGGCAGCATGGATGGACCTAGAGGGCATTTCCTAAGTGAAATAAGTCAAAAGAGAAAGACAACTGCTGTTATTATTTCATGTATATGTGGATCTAGAGAACAAAATAAAAGAACAAACAAAATAGACACAGACTGATGCTTGACAGAGGGGAGGAAGGTTGGAGGGAGCAGATGAAACAGGTGAAGGGATTGATTAAGAAGTACAAATTGATAGTCACAAAATAGTCCGGGATGTAAAGTACAGCAGAGGGAACATAGTCAATAACATTGTAGTAACTGTCGTGCCAGGTGGGGACTGGAAACATCGGGAGACCACTTTGTAAAGTATGATCATCTAACCGCTATGCTATACAGCTGAAGTTAACACAAAATAATATTGAATATTTTGAAAAAGTGTTTTTATTTCTGCCCAGGACAACCAGGCCACCCAGCTCCTGGCCTTTGCTAAGAATAAATCTCCACATTCAGGCAAGGAGAATGGGCCAGCTTAGAAGAAAAAAGTGTAATTCCATCAGATAAAGGCTCAGCCTGGAGTTAGAAACTTCAAGGTCCAATCAAAGATGAGGCTCGGACTGGCCAGACTTGTCCTCACATGCTGAAGGGTCAGTCAGGCT
This sequence comes from Anoura caudifer, assembly GCA_004027475.1. Taxonomy (NCBI): domain Eukaryota; kingdom Metazoa; phylum Chordata; class Mammalia; order Chiroptera; family Phyllostomidae; genus Anoura; species Anoura caudifer. The sequence goes on from PVKU01008506.1 coordinate 4,931, forward strand.
AAAGCTAAGTGGGAGCTGCGGGATTTTGCAAACCACAGTGAACTTTCCAAAAAATGCAAAACCTTCTCCTAATCCCAAACCTAGCTACCAGGTAACTGCTGACAGCAACGTTAGGATGCTGCCTGCAGTGCCCCACGACACAGGTGCATCCCCTGGAGCTATGCAGTCCTCTTTTCTAGATGGACCAAAAGGAAGACCAGGATGGTCTAACATTGCGAAGTTGTTGGTGAAATATGTGATGATGATGAGAAATGAAAATGACAGAGTGGTTAGGATGAAAAGCCCCTTCCTTCCCATCTCTCAATGATTCCCGTTCCAGGTGCCAGGATAACATCCTTGATGTTTGGTCCCCTGGCACTGCTGCAAAGAGCAGTTGCCACCAGCGCAAACTGACGGCTGTTGATGCCGCACAGGTAGGGGCCAACCTCTGCAGGTGCATCTCCCAGAGATCTGGGGCTGGTGCTGGGAACTGGATGGTGAGCTTTGTCACCAAGGAAACATCTGTTGCCCTGCCAGTGCAGGGGGAAGGAGGCAAAGCACCATGGAGGAGGAGCCTAAGTAGAGAGGAGAGCAAGGCTGAAAGAAGAGGTGAGACAACACAATACTGAAGACACAATCTAGAAGGTACTGAAAATACAGCTTCCCCTGACTCACTCTCCAGGGTCTGCTGGGAGGTGCTTTTCCCAGAAATCCCTCACTCTCACCCCTAGAGGAGATAGGGTCCTTCCAGTGCACCCATAGTTCTTGCCATAGTCCTCATCCAAGGACAAGAGTTGTGGACTTTCTTGCTCACTCCTATATTCCAGCACCTGGAAACTGTGCCTGGAGCAGATAGAGGAGGCAGGCAGGGAGTAGGATGCCAGAGAGGCAAATGAAGGAGGTGATGCTAATGGGCACAAAAGGAGGTGAGCAAAGTTCCTGAATCTAGGAACATAGAGCTGATTAAAGGTTCATTTGTAAATCTGAGTTTGCATGGGTATCAGTAGGCAAAGCAAAGCAATAATGTAAGACACGCCTCTTAGGATAGGGGTTCAGAAAACTTCTAAAAGAGAGCTCTCTGGGTTTGCTTGCCTCTGGTTTAACAACTGCCATCCCCAAAGGATCAGAAATTTTGAAGTCATATATGAAATCTTGGGGTCTCGGAGGACGTTTGCTTGCTTGTTCTCTTCTCTATTTCTATCCTTTCTCTTCTCCCTTTCCTCCTTCTTTTTGTTTCCTTCCTTCCTTCCTTCCAAATATTTCTTGAGAACCTACTATGTGCCAAGCACAAGAAGTATCAAGGATATGGTGGTGGAGAATATAGCCAGAGAAATTTGCAGTCCAGTCTGTATTAGTGTGGATAGGCTGCATCATGCTAAAGCAACAAACACGCCCTGAAATCTCAGTGGCTTAGCACAGCAGAACTTCATTCCTCACTTCTACAAAGTCCTGTGAAGGTCCATAAAACTCATCCATCCAGTGACACAGGGATTCAGGCTCATCCAGCACAGCACCTCACACACAGCTTCCGCAGCCACCGAAAGGGAAGAACAAGCATGAAGCAGGCACTGGTACTTCAATTCTTGGGCCCAGAAGTAATGTATTAGCCCCATTCACAGGTCAGAGGCCTGAAGTAGCCACAAGGCTCCAACCTAACTGCAAGGGAGTCTGGGAAATGCAGGGAGCACATGGATATTTACTGAGCATTAAAAGTCAATGTCACACTAGTGAATCACACAAACAAGAAAACAATACCTTTTTTTTTAATGGCCATAAAAAGAACAAAATCTTACCATTTTCAACAGCTTGGAGGGACCTAGAGGGTATTATTCCAAGTGAAATAAGTCAGGCAGAGAAAGACAAATACCATATGATTTCACTTCCATGTGTAATCTAAAGAAAAATATAAATGAACAAAGCAGAAACAGACTCATAGATACAGAGAATAGACTGATGGTTGCCAGAGAGGAGGGATTTTGGAGGACAAGGTGAAAAAGGTGAAGGGAATATAGTCACTAATATTGTAATAAGTATATATGGTGCCAGTTGGGTACTGGAAATATCGGGGGAACACTTTGTAAAGTATATGATTGTCTAACCACTCTGCTGTACCCCTGAAACTAATACAAAATACTATCGAGTATAAATTGTAATTGAAAAAGTATTTCCCTGGCTGGTGTGGCTCAGTGGATTGAGTGCTAGCCTGTGAACCAAAGGGTCGCTGGTTCGGTTCCCAGTCAGGGCACATGCCTGGGTTTCCGGCCAGATCCCCAGCAGGGGGCGCATGAGAGGCAACCACACACTGATGTTTCTCTCCCTTTCTTCCTGCCTTCCTCTCTCTTTATACATAAATTTTTAAAATATTAAAAAAAACATTTTAATTATTTTTTTTAAAAATTTCTACATGAGGTACAGAGGGTTAGGGTTAGCAGGGATCAAGGTATGCACAGGGCACTAAGGAAGCACAATGGGGCTCACCTGAACAGGGGCAGGCGCCGTGAAGGCTTCTGAGCAGACAATACTTTTCTTCCCCTTCGGCATGTGTTCACATCAACAGGGTCAGTCATTTGACCACAACTGTGTAAAACTCAAAATACAAACAATTTTTTTTAGAGATACATACTGAAATATTTACAAATGAAAGGATATGCTGCCTGGAATTTGTTTCAAAATGACCCGGGGACTGGGTGGGCAGGGGAAGAGCTGAAACATCATAGGCAGTTTATGGAAAAAAATGGTGAAACTGGCAGATGAGCACATCAGTTCTTTCTTCTAGTCTTTCTACTTTTATGTATGCTTCAAATTTTCCGTAATAATTTGTTTAATTACATGGCCATCGGTTAGATTACAAGGAGAGAGCGTCTCATTCCAAACCACACTGATGTCATGTAAAGTTTTAATTTGGGCAAGTGATTGCTCCGGTTGCACTGCCCACCCTTGACCTCAGCCCTCAGCTTCCCAGCCCCTCTTTGCTGACTTGCTCCATCTGCCCCCCTCTCTGCAGACACTTACATTTATACGGCTTGAGGGAACTGAACTCACTGAGGAGCCCTGAGCCCACCCCGCGTGCTTCCTGCGCACGCAGAAAGCCCCTTTGATTCACTCCGGACAACTTCGGCCTATGTTCGCTCTCAATTATTTATGTTGAGACAAGCTACTCGAACAAAAAAGCAGCTCTAAAATGTCCGTACCAGCCCTAAAATTTGAGAGCAGGCAACTTCCTGTTTCAGAAAGTGAAGAAAAAGCCCCAGACTCAACGAACGCTATGTCTTCTTCCATTTAGACAAAAACCTGATTCATCTCCATACCCCTGACACCCAGCCCCGCACAAAGCCTGCCACAGACTGGGAGCTCAAGACGTTCTTGCTGAGGAGATGTGCCTGGTCCCCTCAATACTGTGCTTTCTCCAAGACACTCCAGAGCAGAAGGGAGTCGTCCCCCCACCCCCACCCCACCCCACGCCGGAGGCTTGCTTCTCGCTGCAACCACGCTCATCAGCTCACACTCATCTAGACTTTTCAGCGGCTGCCAGACACGGCTTCCCCATGTGCACTCAGCCTCCCACTTTCCTGTATCCCCACGTGGCCAAAGTATCACTCAGAGACGCTCCCCAGTTGGTGCCACATTGTCTCCGGCTTTTTACTCCACAAAAGTGCTTCTCTCCTTTCACAGGTCATTATTTTAACATCTTACTATTTTAGAAGCCTTCCGTTGTAAAAATAGCCAATAGGCAGCCTCCTGTTCCTAAGGAGGCCCATCGCGGACTGCTAATGCGTTCACATTGCAGCGACTCCCCGGGAAGGGAGGAGGCTGAGGCGTGTCCCGCACGTATAGGACGGGGCTCCCTGCCCTGCATTTCCGGGGGCATTTCATGTTTCAAAACACATCTGGAAGCAGTCCAGTGCATTAAAGAAAGTGCTGTAGTCCTTATTTGTAACTTCGCTTTTCCTTCCGACCAGCCCATAAAAACTTGGGGTAACTTGCTTCAATCCACTGAACTTTACAAATGAACGGGAGTCAATATTGTGCTTCTGTTTTACTGGGAATAAGAAAGGATTCAAATTATTCTTAAATTATTTTTAAGAAAAAAAGATTTAACCTTAGCTAAAAAGGTAAACTTCTCTAGGATTTTAAGAGGCTTACATTTTTCTTTTTAGCTTATCTGTATTTTCAATTTCTTCCATAAGAATCACTTATCTGTATTTTCTGTTTCTTCCATAAGAATCATGTATTATTTTGTAATTGTTTGAACCTAATTGTCTTTTTTCTTTTTTTAAGGCGATTTTTTTCATTGAGTTAACCTTGGTTGATAACATTACATAAACTTCAGGTGCACACCATTATAATTCAATATCTATATACTTTATTATACCCTCACTTTCTTTTAAACCAAGTTTTCTCAATCTTAGCACTTGGCGATTCTTTGTTGGGGGGCAGGGGATCAGGGGACCTGTCTGGTGCATCACAGGGTGTTTAGCAGCATCCTGGCCTCCACCCACTAGATGCCAGTAGCAGCCACGCAGTTGTGACAATAAAAAATGTCTCCAGACATTGCCAAATGCCCCTTGTGGGGGAAGGAAGCAAAACCACTTATTTAAAATCCACTGTTTTAAACTGTTAAAATTTGGGGTTGTTGAGGGGTTTTGCAAGCTATTTAGATAAACAAGTACTATATTAGCTAGAAAAAATGTCACCAAGCCATTAAGATTAAGTGTGCTTAAAAAAGATGCATTTCTAAACAACGAATGTCCTATTACACACACTCAGATTGCTGTAGGCCCAGCAGGAAGGACAGGAGTTAATGAAACGGCCCATCGAGGGCAAGAGTGGAACAGGCTAAGAAGCACAGCCAGGCCCAGAAGTTGACAAAAAGCCAGCAGTCGTGGGCACCAGACTCCTGTGCTCACCATCTCAATGCCATTGCTTCCCAGAGAAGGACAAGTAGGACAGAGAGGAGGTGGTTTTATGTGACAGAAGCAGTTTAAGCAGCAATGTCACAAACCGTTGTGATCAGAATCCTCAGGGAATGGAGTGCTCTGCCCTCCACCCGGGGTGAACTGGGAACCCCTCAACGTGACAGCATCAACCTTTTGCAAACTCTCCAGCTTGTTCTCCAGGCTCCAAGGGCAGCACAACCATTGACTCGGAAACCTCTGATGGCAAAGCCCATCACCATGTTCAGTGCACAGGGGCCGCGGCAACTAACTGTATGGAGCAGGGAGGAGAGTGGGGGAGTGTCTGCAGGCACCTGGGTACATCTGCCAGGAAAGGAAGGGTGAGCGATGCTCAGTATGTCTGAAGGGCAGTGGACTCCTCTGGGGCAGAGAAGCGGGTAGAATTCTAGGAAGAGCAGACCTTACCCTTGCTGCACCCCTGCCTGGGGCACCACCTGGTTCCCTGGCAAACTTAAGTACAGAGACCTGGCAAAGGCCTACATACCCCAGATCCCAGAAACAGTAAAGCTTCTTGACTTAAGCAAGCATAGCATTGGTGACCAGCATCGACTAAGGATCCCTAAATTTGGGGGCAAACCTAGGAAGGGTACTAGAAAAATCGTGGAAGACTGAAATGGGCAGAAATTCGGTTGCTGGGTGTGGTGTCTCTCATTGCATTTGAGCTACTTGGTAACCCTGCAGTTGCAGAAAGTACGTGGTATGAGGGTGTGAACTGGGTCCCCTCAAAAGATAGGAAGTCCTGACCCTGAGTACCTCAGAATGTGACCTTCCCTGGAAATAGGGTCACAGCAGATGCAAATAGTGAAGATGAAGTCATACTGGAGTCCAGCGGGCCCTGCATCCAATACGACTGGTGTCCTTACGAAATAAGACACAGAGACACAGACACACAGCAGAAGAAAAGCATGTGATAATGGAGGCAGAGATTGGGGCGCTATCGCTGTGAGCCAAGGAATGCCAAGGACTGCCAGCAAACCACCAGAAGCTGGGGATAGACCAGAAAGGTTCTCCCCTGCAGGTATCGGGGGAACTTGGTCCCGCCAACACCTTGATGTTGGACTTCTAGCCTCCAGAGCTGTGAGACAATAAATGCCTGTCATTTTAATCCTTGTAGTTCGTGGTTCTTTATGATAGCAGCCCTGAGACACTACTAATACAGGGAATAAAGCAAATGAGATGTGCCCACTGAAATGCAAGTTCATTATTGCCCTGTGGATTATTCACACTTTTGTATCTATTTGTAAATTCATGTCGGCATTGTTGATGGCCTACTTACGTGTGTGATTTGGAATTCTCCTTTCAAACAGCAGTAACACCTCACTTGTCTCCTCAGATTATTAAATGAGTTCAATAAAATCTTTCATGTTGTCCACTTTATATTGATTTGAGAGCCATGATTTTACCTTTAATTAAAATAATCTGTCTTTTAATAAAAAGCAGGGCCTCTCAACACATACCCAAGATTAACCTCCTCCTCACCATGGTCACAGAGACGAGGAGTCAGGTTTAATTCCACTTAGAAAACGGAAACAAAGCGGCAACGATGGGAGCCGGGCAGAGGAGTGGGTTCTCGCCCACATGGAGAAGTCGGCTCCAGGGGACAGCTAACCAGAGCCTAACTTGGACGCCTTTGGTTTGTTTGATTTAGTTTTCATTCCCAAAGAACAGTTCATTAGTTATTATTGGCCTTATTTTAAACCTGCCTGTTTCCTCCAAGGCTTTGTTGAGTTTCCTCTGGGCCAGCCCCAGAGAGTCTTCCAGATCAACCCCCGTTGCTGTCCTCCGGGAACTCAGAGCAGAGGGCTAGCAGCAACACCTGTCACCACGCGAGTATGCAGTGCTTAGGGACCATTATCTCCGCAAAACATGGGACGGAGACTCACACCACCAGCTCATGGAGGACTAGTGAGTCAGGTTTTAATTGCATTATTATGCAACAATGCTCCCAAGCAAGCCAAGCATTTTACGAATCTCAGCAGGTAGAAATTCATACGTTATTTAAAAAAAGTCATAATACAATGATGCAATAGAACATCTTGCTAGAATAAAGAGACTAAATGAGAAATGTTATATAAAATTAGCAGTTTTTTCCACAATGAAATACCACCTCACGCCGGTCAGAATGGCCATCATAAACAAAGCAACAAACAACAAGTGTTGGAGAGGTTGTGGGGAAAAGAGGACCCTAGTGCACTGTTGGTGGGATTGCAGACTGGTGCACTCGCTAAGGAAAATGGTATGGAGTTTCCTCAGACAACTAAAAGTGGAACTGCCTTTTGACCTGGCAATTCCACTGCTAGGATTATATCCTAAGAACCCTGAAACACCAATCCAAAAGAACCCATGCACCCCAATGTTCATAGCAGCACAATTTACAATAGCCAAGTGTTGGAAGCAACCTAGGTGCCCATCAGTAAATGAATGGATCAAAAAACTATGATACATTTACACAATGGAATTCTATGCAGCAGAAAGAAAGAAGGAGCTCCTACCCTTTGAGACAGCATGGATGGAACTGGAGAGCATTATGCTAAGTGAAGTAAGCCAGGAGGTGAGAGACAAATACCATATGATCTCACCTTTAACAGGAACCTAATCAACAAAACTAACAAGTAAGCAAAATATAACCAAAGACACTGAAATTCAGGACAGAGACCAGAGGGGAGAGGGAAGGGAATTCAGGGGAAAAGGGTGAAGGGTTTGCAGGATCAATTATAAAGGACACATGGACAATAACAAGGGGACAGGGGGTGGAAACAGGGGAGGGAGATGGGGAGGGCTGGGGTATTGGCCTGGGGTGGGGGGAAAAGGCAGAAAAATGTACTTGAACAGCAATTAAAAAAATAATAAAATAAAAAAATTAGCTGGGTTTTTTTTTGGCATTTATTATTTTTATTTATTTTAATTGTTCTTGTACAGTTTTCTGTCTTTTGCTCCATTCCAGCCCACCGCCCCAGCCCTCCCTGTTTTTTAAAAATAAGACACACAGTAATGATCTATATGAGATTTACCTTGACTACAAATAAAGTAATTATAGTAGCCCTTAGGCAAAGTTACATTTCTGTCATTTGTTTTTCCTTTTCTTTAACACCATTCCTTCTTTCCCTCCTGAGGATACCCAGAAAACTCAGCCTGTACTCTCAAAGAAGTTTAGTGCTCCTAAAGTCTTTGTATTATCCTTTTTTAACAGCAGCTTTCAAGTAGTTGTTATAAAATAAACATAAATTCATACTCAAGTGAGAATGACTAACAACACACAATGAATTATTACTCACATACATATTTGCATTTTAATGAGGACAGTTCAATCCATTAAACATTTAGGAAGCATCTTCTCTGTCCAAACATTATGCTGCTGCTGAGTTCTATATGACAGAGCCCTGCTCCTGGAACACGTGGCATTAAGTGAGTCTCAGCTCCAGGCTCATAGCCTGCTTGATCCTTCAGACCTGAACAAAATTCTTTTCCCACAACCACTTCCTCCTCTTCCATCTTGGTAAATAACACCCAGCATTCCCTCGGGCACTCAAACCAAAACCGTAGGTGGTGTTCAGGGTCTTCTCTTGGCTCACCCTCTACATCTAACCCATCAGTAAGTCTGTCTACTCTGCCTGCAGAATATATCCCAAGCCCATACACTTCTCCCAGCTCCTTGTCTAAGCCATCATCATCTTACATCCCCACTGGAAACACCCTCTCAGCTGGGCCTCTGATTCCCTGCTTCCCCACTATAATCTGTTCTCTACACAGCAATGAGAGCGGCCTCTGAAAAACATAAGGTAGATCATAGTCCTCTGCTCTAATAACTTTTCATTGCACTGGGCGTAAAATCTGAGCATCTCATCGTGACTCTCATCGTGACCTCAGGGCCCTACCACCTCCCTGATGTTACCTCCTGCCTTTCCTGCCCTCTGTCACTCCACCCCCGCTTCCCCGGTTTTCTCCTTTCTCTCTGAATAGACCAAACTTGTCCTGCCTCAGAGCCTTCGCACTAATTGTTCCCTTGGGCTGGAAAGACCTTGCTTGGACTTGCCACATGGTTGGCTTCTTTGTATCATTTCAATGTCAGCCCAAGTTAGCCAATGTCAGCCAATGTCACCTCCTCAGAGAGGTAACATTTGCCTCTCTTCATGCAAAGTTCCCCTCCCAGTCATGCTCTACCACGGCTCCCAGTTTAATACGTTCATGGTGCTCGGCACCACCTAGACCCCCTGCTTGCACACCCATCTCCCCACATGCCGCACTTTCTAATAAACACCCACAGGCTGCAAGCCCTACGCAGGCATCTTGTCCATCTGGTTCACTGTACATTTCAGTTTATAGTACACAGGTAGAATGGGCTTAATAAGTATTTATTGACTAACTGAAGAGGCAAAAAGAGAAGGTTTCGGGGAGAAATTCTTCCCAGCACCTTTAAATTACACCTATCACTGCAGTCTGTTCTCTCAAGGGGCACCTCAGCCAACCCTCTGAGGAAGAGAGAGTTAAATGATAGCTTCCAAGTACAGGTAGTTTTAGAAACTACAGGAAAAGAAAATACACCAGACACAGTTCCAGGTATTAAGCCGGAAAGTGTGCAGGAAGCATAGTGTGAAGGGATGATCAGAGTCATGTTTCTGGTTAGAGAAGGAAGGAAAAAATCTGAAGACCACGTGCTATTCCGGAGAAATACCAAGAACATTCAGATATTTCTTTGCAGACTCCAAAAGGAAGAGCTGGGAAAAACAATCCTCAGGAAGCTCGGAGCTTGTTTTGATCCGACTTGTGAAAAAGCCGAGAAAACGGAGTGGTGAAGATAAACAAACCGAAACTCCACCCTGCCCCCCCAAAGACCATTCACAACCCATTTGACTAGAGTTACATTGAGCTGCAAAAGTGGGTGTGGGGAGCAGTTAAAAAGATGAAATTTGTCCAAAGGAAGTAAGAGAAAGTATCCCCTCCTCAAAGCAATCAAGAAATGAAGAAGGTGACACCAAACAATCCATCAAAGGCACCCAACTGTTTTCACTGGAATTGAAGGCCATGTGATTGTCACAATGTAAAAATTTGTTCAGGATGACACGAAGGAAAACGGGAGGCTCGGAATGTTCTGCTGTGGTCTGAGGAGGAAAGTGGAACAGTCTGGTGGAAGCTTGAGACTCTAACAATGACCGCCATGACGAAGGACAAAGCCACTGGTCCAAAGAACATTCTCATAACCACACTACAGCTCCCTTCTGCATGGTGCTGGGCAGGGAAGGGGTGAGCCTTGAGCACTATGAGAGAGAAGCTGAGTGGATACATGGACTTGCTAACAGCCCCAAACGATCTGTGATGGTTATTTCAATTTCAAAAGATGTTAGACAACATTCTCCACCAAAGGCTGTTCAAAATTATAGACAGAGATGTTTCTGAATCAGGACACTGACTGTGGCTATGGCTAACTACATCCCTGGGCTGAGAGGTGGAGCCCTATGGAATGTGAGGAACTTGAGGCCAGTCCTGGACCAGACCCCCATTCGGCCACTTGTTAGCCATGTGGCCTTGGGCAAGTTCCCCAGGATGACCATGCCTCCAATCACTCATCTCTAAAGTGGTGATGGTAATACTGGCATCATAGGGTCTAGTGAGCATTATAAAAAGTTTAATTATCTTTTAAACGTGTCAAAGTCTAGCACATAGGAGGGGTCCTGTAAGTTGTAGTTCCCTTCTCTCTTGCTTCATGGAGATCAGGGTTAGAAGAAACCCTGACCAGTGTGGCTCATTTGGTTGAGTGTCATCCCTCGAAGTGAAAGGTTACTGGTTCGATTCCCAGTAAGGGCACATGCTTGGGCTGTGGGCCAGGACCCCAGTTAGGGGCACACAACAGGCAACCACACATTGATGTCTCTCTCCTTCTCTTTCTCCTTCCCTTCCCCTCTCTCTAAAAATACATTTTAAAAAAAATTTATTTTTTATCCACTGAGCCATACCAGCCAGGGCAATAAATAAAAAATCTTAAAAAAAAGAGTTGGAAATAAATCAGAGAGAAGAGACCAGAACGGTAAGAAGATGGTACAATATCTATACATCAGACATACAAGAAGGGCTTGGATGTATCTAAGACAAAAGTTTTAAAAACATGTAAGGGCCAGATGTGTAGGTCATGATACAGGGTGCAGCCAGGAGGAGGGGGGCCCAAAAATAGGGACTTGGAACGGGGCCCAGAACTCAGGGTATCCAGGAAATATTAGAGGGACATATAAGATGTCCTCACCCCTTTTCCCACAGGTATAAGTTGAGGGAAGGGACACATGGAGCAGGGACATGCAGAGCTGCTAATCCATGGCATGGTCATTTAACATATCTATAGCCTTTGGCTGGTAGCTTAGATGTGTTAAATAGCTGTGGCCATGCTCTGAGCCAGGGGGGTGGAAAGGACTCCCCCCAAGATGTGACTGGGGGAGGAACCCCAAGTTACAGCACCTGCGTGGGAGCTTGGAGAAGATTGGCTCCAGAAAATGGGGACACAACTGCCCAGACTCATAATGGCATCCCAATAAACTTGGAATATACGGGAATGCTGGCAGGTGTAACTGATTGTAGGAGGAGTCAGAAATGGGGGTACAGAAGAGATTTGGCACAGGGATTTAAACTGAGACGCAGCAGCCATTGGGGGGAAGATCCACTCGATTTCACCAGAGTACAGACCCCTGCAGTTTTGGTGAAGAGGGAGGGCCACGTGGCTTTGCCAGAGTGGGACCCCTTCCCCACAGCTTTGGTAGAAGAAGGATCACGCAGCTTTGGGGTGCTCCCTTTGGCTGTGTGGCCTGGGAACAAGAGAGACTTGGCCTGGAAGAAGGGTGAAAGAACTCTTGCCAGTAGGCCATGAGAAGGTGCCACATGGCTTTGGATTAATTAGAGATCCTGCCTGGACGATGATGACACAGCTGACGGTGTGAAGAGCCTGGATCCCGGACGTGTGCTTCTCTTCCTTGCAAGTACGGTACCCTGAATTAGGGCAGAGGGAGATAGGAAGCACTGTGGGCGTCTGTGGGTATCCTAAAGGACATTGATATTTTAAAGAAGATGTTATGTTGCTACTTTAACTCTGTATAGCATTAAATAAACATTTCCTTTCCTTTTCACAAATCTCTGGCTTTGAGAGACATCTTTCCATAAGGCGGCGGACAATAACGGACCTTCTGTTGTTCTGCAACAGTCAGAGCTCTGCTCTCTAAACCCTCAAACCCTACAATGTGAGAGTATGATTTAAAGTTTGAAAAGATTAGCTTTTGGCTCAATACAAGGTAAGTATTATTTGTAGAAAGCATTACACCAAAGCTGACACAAAATGAACATACAAACAATAGATATGTATATCGATTCGAAAATGATAGCGACCTGAGAGTCCAGAGCCAGGCCTGACCTGCCACAAAACGTCCCACACGGTCACTGCAGAGACGGAATGTGGGGCCGTGGCCCCTGAGGTGATTCAATGTCACATTGATGATTATCGTTTTATTCCTTTTCCATTTCCTGAGAGCAGTAAGACTTCTTTGATAATATTTTAATCGTGTGCTTTAGGTTCAGATTTCTTTCTTTAAAATAGATCGTTTGAAGCCATTTGAATTTGTGTCGTTGCTTCAAACAACATCTTATTTTTCTGATCATATTGCTGATTGCTCTCCTATTTGGTAGTCAGTAAATCTTGTGACTTTCAGGTGTTCTCCTCTTGGATATTTTTATTTAGTAATTGTATTTCCCAAAGGTACTCTCAAAATTGGTTGTATCAGAATTGACAATATCATCATCTCAAAGATTCAGGCTGTACTTAACTACAGCCTGAATTTATAGTCAGCTTTTGTTTATTTAAACATGATCTCATCCTTAGTTAAATCCATGCATCCAAAACCATACCTGGAATAATCATCTCTCAAGTGATTATATCATGGATTTACTAATATAGTTAATCACATACTCAGGTACATTGGTATAGTATACACATAGAATCATAATAGTAAACTATTGTACATGGAGATACCATTGATGAGGTCGTGCAGAAGGCCCAAGCCCATCACTAACTCCTCTCCCCACAGCCCCTTAAAATGTGACTGTCTTTTCCAATATATAGAAATAAAGCAAAAACATTTTAAGGCTCCTTTTTCTGTTTGATTCTTAATATAAAATTTCCTGAACTAAAATTTGTCTGTCACCTTGGTTAAAGCATCTAACAGGAAGTCGAGCCTCTGGATGTTGGAAGTCGAGCTGCTCTTTCATTTCCCGCTCCCATTACGGGACCCCTCACCCCACACCCACCCCGCTCCTGGTGATGTGCAAGGAACAGAGAGCTCACAAACCTCACTTGAAAATGTACTCCAATTGACGCCATCCGTGGATGAACGAATAAACACATGTGGTATTTACACACAATGGATATTTTCAGCCTTAAAATGGAAAGTCTGACACATGCTACAACGCGGATGGACTCAGGATATTATGCCAGATAAAATAAGCCCGTGACCAGAAGACGCAAACTGTATGATTCCACCTACATGAGGCACCGAGAGCAGCCACATTCATAGAGACAGAACGTGGAAGGGTGCTGGCCAGAGGCTGAGGAGAGAGGGAAATGGGAAGTGTTAATGGGTCCAGAGCTTCCGTTTTACAAGATAAGCAGACTCATGAAGATGAGGGCCATCACAGCGGGAACGTACTTAATGTTGCTGAGCTGTACACTTAAAATGGTTACGATGAGGTCAATTTTATCTTATGTGTATTTCACTACAATTAGAAGTCTTTTAAAAAACGGTTTCAATGTACCAAAATTGTACAAAAGCATTACCTCCAAGACAGGCTAGAGCACCTGCATTTTTCTCAAGCAGTCACATGAGCCACATGGCTTCTCCAGGAAAACGTTCCCGAGTGTGCCACAAAGTGTGAACATGAGCAAGATGTGGAAGGCTCCTATGGAAAGACAGCAGGTCTCTGTAATTAGAAAATTCACATTTAAAAGGATTTCCATATTTTGAAGATATCAACAAACTGATTCTAAACTTTACAGGAAGAAGCAAAACATCCAGATTAGCTGTCACAAGGCTGAAGGAGAGGAACAAGATACAGGAGGACTGACACGCCCCGGCTCCCAGGCTTCCTGAGCCACAGTAAGCCAGTCAGTGTGGTGTTGGTGAGAAAACAGACAGCCAGATCGATGAAGGGAGCGAGGAATCCAGAGACGGAATCACATCGATACAGCCGTCCGATCTTTGACAAGGGAGCACAGCAACAATACAACGGGGAAAAAGTACTTTCAACAACTGGACATCCGCAGGAAAACAAACAAACAGACCAAAAAAAAAAAAAAAATACAATCTAGACACAGACCTTACACTCACTGAAAAAATAAATAACTCAAAATGGATATAGACTTGAATGTAAAAGGCAAAACTCCCAGAAAATAACGCAGGAGAAAAATCTAGATGACCTTGGGTTCGGTGATGGCTTTTTAGATACAACACCGAAGGCACAATCCATAACCAAAGAAATGGTAGGCTGAACTTGATTAAAATGAAAAACTTATGCTCTGTGAAAGACATGAAGAGAATAAGAATACAAGCCAAAGACTGAGGAAAAATATTTGCAAAAGACCTATCTGATGAAGGACTGTTATTCAAAATACACATGGAGCTCTTATAACTCAACAATAAGAAAATAACTCAATTTTAACTGGGCAAAAGATCTGAACAGACACTTCACAAAAGAAGATGGCCAGTAAGCATGGGAAAAGATGCTCGGTATCATATGTCACCGGGGAACTGCAAATTAAAATGAGATATCACAATATACCTATTAACAGAGCCAGAGTCCACAGCATCGACAACACCAAAGGCTGGCAACCACATGATTTCACTCATGGGTGGGATATAAAACTGAAACTCATAAGCACAGACAGAAGACAGAAAGGTGGTTACCAGAGGGGAGGGGGTGGGGGCTTGTAAATAGTAAAGGGAGCCAAATATATGGTAACAGGAGAAGGTATGACTTTGGGTGCTGGGCACCCAAGCAATATACAGATAGTATATTATAGAAATGCACACTTCAATGGATATGACCCTATGAACCAATGTCACCCCAATAAATTTAATAAAATGTCAAAAAAGATTGGTTAATTTTGTACCCAGGATAAGGCTAGATTCTTTTTTTAAATGTACATAATAAAAGTTACTTTTGTTATTTAAAAAAAGAATGTGAAGCAACAGAACTCTCATTCGTTGCTGGTGGGAACACAAAATAGTATTGCTACTTTGGAAGACGGGTTGGCGCTTTCTTCCAAAGTTAGACATACTCTCACCATATAGTTCGTTGGTTCATGTAGTTCGATGGTTCGTATGGTTCAAACCCCCTCATACAGGTTTCAAGTGTACATTTCTACAGGACACAATTCTACTGTATATTGCATTATATCTTTTTAATGTTGCTGTAAACCTAAAACTGCTCTCAAAAAGTCTGTTAATTTTTTCAAAGGCTACATTCTGAATGATTCCAGCTAGGTGTCATTCTGTAAAAGGCGAAATTATAAAGACAGAGTGGAAAGACCCACAACTGCCAGGGGTTCTGGAGGGAGGGATGAATTAGAGGTGTGCAGAGGGTTATTAGGGTGTGAAACTATTCTGCATGATGCCGATACAAGTAATAGTGGGTACAAGGCATGTTGCTTTTGTTCAAACTCATAGAACTGAACGCTTTATGTAAACTATGGACTGCAGTTAATAATGATGTATCCATATGATTCATTAGTCGTAACAAACACACCACACTACTACAAGAGGTTAATGATAAGGGAAACGGGTGGGGTGGCTGGATGGTGTCTCTCTCCACTATCGACTCATTATTCCCTTAAATCCAAACAGTGCTAAAAAAATAAAGTCTATGAATAAAAAATGTATACCTATTTGTCAAGTATCCTTCTGTCACGTGGCTGCTGCTGATAACCTGCTGCAGGTGCTCTGTGCCCTTCCCCTAGGAGTGAAGGAGAAATGCTGCTCATCTCTGATCGTCTCTCCCTCCCTCCTTCCATCCCCGTAACTGGTCATCTTTACCTTGAATTGTGTCTCATTTCCTGTCTTCCTTTTCCGTTCTAATGTCTATTCTAAACAAAGTATCTCTTGGTTTTGCCTTTTTGGACCTTTTGATGAAAGAACTCATGCTTGCCTTTTCTCTCTCATCCTATGACTTTCCTTTTCTCACTCACCGACGTGTTTTCGAGATGCTTCCACATCGCCCTGTGTAGCTGCACTTCATTCACTTCCTCTCACTGCCGCATGGTTTTCAATTGTATGGGCATCCCACAGCCGATGCCTTTATCCATTCCCGTGGTGGCGGTCATCTGAACCGCTTCCAAATCTTTGCTGTGAACACTCTTCTGCATGGCGTCTGGTGTACGGGCACAAGTTTCTCCGGACCCCCCTCGGAGTGGGATTGCTGGGTGTGCACGCATTCAGCTCTACTCGGGTAAGACAACTTGCTTTCTGACGTGGTTGTACCAATCTATAGTCCCATTCCATACATGAGTCCTCATTGTGTCCAACACTAACTGTTGTCAGACTAAGATTTTTGCTCATCGGGTGGATGTAAATAGTATCTCACTGTGGTTTCGATTTCCACCTCGCTGATTACTAAGGTTA
Organism: Anoura caudifer; assembly: GCA_004027475.1. Taxonomy (NCBI): domain Eukaryota; kingdom Metazoa; phylum Chordata; class Mammalia; order Chiroptera; family Phyllostomidae; genus Anoura; species Anoura caudifer. The sequence continues at coordinate 21,507 of PVKU01008506.1, forward strand.
AACAGCTGATTACACGTCATAGGCCTCATTCATGCTTCTTCTATAGAATTCCTGTCTGCGCCCTGGACCTGTGTTTTTATGGGACAGTTCATCTTTTCTGCTCCCTTCTTACGCACACTCTGTGCCTTCTGGATCTAGCCTTTTGTCAGTTATCCATGTACAGATATCTTCCCCCAGCGTGCGACCTGCCTTTTCAACCTCTTCATGGAATCTTTTCTTGGACATAAATTCTTAATTTCAGTGGAGTAAAATATATTCATCTTTTCCATTATGGCATGATTGTTTTAATAAAAGATTGTGATACATTTCTCTTTACTGGTAAGCCATTTCTAAGCCATTTCTTTTCCATTGAGGCTAACCTATGAGGCTTCGTGTCCTAGGGAAGACAAGGCCAAGTCCCACTTAGGGCAGAGAGCAAAAGCAGAAGGAAATGACACACAGGAGAGTTCCCACAGGGCAGAATGAGCAATGAGAAGCCCTTCCAGGAGAGGTGATGGTAATGGAGAGAGATCTGGGGAGAAGCAGGTAAGTAAAAGACTACACCTGAATCTCTCAGTGACTAGGCACTGCCTCCTCCCTGGACCCTACATGGACCATAAGATTACAATACAGAGCAAGAAAAGCTGGAAATAAATGGGCCCGTGCCACATCTTGTACAGGACTGCAGAAGCGAGTCACTTCATAGGTATTCCCTTGTCGAAACTGGGCCAAAAGAGGCCTGAGCCTCTCCTTGCTCCCTTGTAGCATGAAACAAATTTGCATGATGCAGTGGGCTCTCCAATGGGGGACAGACATTAGCTGACAACTGAGGGCCAAAAGGACCACCATAGTGCTGGCATGGCTGGTGTCATAGTGACCCATTGCAGAGAACACAGAACAGACACTCCAAGCCAGTCCTGGATGGAGATCACAGAAGAGAACCAGAGATTCTGCAGAAGCAGCAAGGGCCCATGTGTCGGTCAGCCAAAGGCAGGCTCCCAGCTCCTGATCAGGCTGAGATAGGCCGTGGGTTGTTCAGCTGCACACTTCTGCATCCACAGGTGCAAGCAGGATGCCTGGGGGATGAAGTGGAATAACGTGCAACACTGAGGAGGCCAGCGCAGGTGCAGACAACGGCACAGCACCATGCCGCGAACTAGCCATCGCCCCTCATTGCCGTGGGGACAGGTAAGCCTTCCCTCTACCTGTCACAGTTTTGGAAAGGAAAGCAGGGGAAAGAAATAGCTCTGATAGGGAATTGATTCTTGAACTGGACTGACTAAAGACCAGGCCAACTGGACACAATTTGAGGAGTTACGTTTCATTGACAAGTTTAAGTAACCCCTCTTCCCCCAAGCACACAACCATCAGCAGGACGGGGCCTCAATCTGAGATGAGGGCACTTAGAGAAAATAATAGAATTCTAGTCTGCTTTTGGGGTCATTATTACCATGGTCCTTATTGTATACAGGGAAGCCAGGCATGCAAAAAGAAGATCACCATGCCATCTAAATATAGCAATAGAGCCATGGACTGCATACATAGTCTATAGCAGAGGGGGAAATTAGCTACATGCATTAGTTTTCCATCGCTGTGCAATAGTGTTACCACAAACTAAGCCATTTAAAACAATACACATATGATTCCACAGTTTCTGTGGGTCGGGAGTCAGGGTGTGGCCTACTTGGGTCTTCTGTAAGGCTGCAGTCAAGGTGTTGACCAGCGGTGGGCCTCATCCTATGGCTCAGCTGGGGAAGGATCCGCATCGAGGCTTCTGTGGTGGTTGGAAGCGTGCAGTTCCTTGTCTGGTGCTGCGCTGAGGGCATCAGTTTCCTGCTGACTGTTGGCCCCAGGCCACCTCAGTCCTACCCACATGCGCCTCTTCAAGGTGGCTGCTGGCTGCCTCCCAGCCAACTAGGGAAAGAGTCTCTCAGCAAGACAGACAACACCGTGTTAGGTGACGTGACTGTGGGAGTGATGTCCCATCACCTCTGCTGTATTTCACTGGTTACGCTAGCCACAGCTTCTTCCCACGCTCAAGGGGAAGGAATTACAGAAGGCCATGCATACGGGGAGGCAGACTCAAGGAGCTACCTGAGTGTCGATCGCCACGCTCCATAAGACAGGTGGGTGGGAGAAAACACGCCAGATGTAACTTCTCAGAGGAGATGCAACCTGAGCTGGCTTTTGCAGAAGGATAAGGACCCAGACGTCGCTTGGCAGTCGCAGAACCTCGTGCAGCGTCTAGCATCCCAGGACACAACCATAAAGGTGAATGAATACTGGCCTCAGGAGAAAAGTCTGGTCAGCCCAGTACAACAGCAGATAGTGTTCTCCATAGGACCAAAACAAGAAAAATAACTGTCAGCTCTCATCTCACTCACAATAAGTAACATTAAAGACCTTCCAGAGGCATTAAAACAGGAGAGGCCACCGCATTAATGTCTCGGCAAGACTCCCCGGGAAAGCGCAATGAACGTCAAGGGCACTAAAAGGACGGGAGATGATCTAATGCAGGAAGCTCCCCAAACACTATATTTGTACAAATGATAAATAGGTTTCAAGAAAGGAGAAACCAACGAATGTTGGTGACTAGGGAACTGAACAGCATTAGAACTTCACACTGCAGCGGCGTCTTTCATCTGGGATCCTCAAAAGCTGTAAGAGTAATTAAACTTGGGTGCTGCATAAAAGTAGATGCACTGTTTTAAGCAAAAATATGGATTTTATGCCCTTCAGCAGAAGTAGCACATAATGCTCTCACAGATAACAAAGTGCAAACTGGATGGTTTTTTTTTTTTTTTAAGAATGTTTTGCAATTGTTTCCAAGGTTCTAAATTCATAATTGGTTGAGTCTAAGGAAATGCAGGGTGTAGCCACATTTCTTTCTGCACAATCGAAAAGAGGCAGCAGTTTTAGCCCCAGTGACGTGGGGAGGGATTGATGGTTAGAAACAATCTGGGTGGAAAACTGCCATGGGTAACAGGAAGCAGCCTGCTGGTGCAGAGAACTGAGAGACACAGAGAAGGGACTTGACCAGAGGTATGTAGAAGTAGTAGTTACAGGTTAACCAAGGGGCAAACCCGAGGTGCTCTGTGACTCAACATCTAGGAAACAGATTTTGGAAGAATTCCACCGTGACAATGACTTATTGCAGTGTGGCCACTGGACAATGACTGTGGGTCGGTATTCTCGTAAATGCAAAGATGGTACTAAAAAGGTGCAGTAGTTGTTTGGTGATGTCTAAAGGCTACTGGCAATCAGCAAAGGTGACTGTTTCTGTTTTCCAGCAAGTGGTTTGGGAGGTTTCAGCAGGGTTTCCAAATACATGAAACAGATACAAAACCATATGGTTTTGAGATGAGCTAAGTTAGCATTCTGTTGAAATAGTAACAGCTTGGTTTACTTGAAAACACCAGTCATCGAAGAGCATCTGTCAGTAGGTGGGCAGTAGCCACAAGCTCTCTGTAAAGTAACCCTTTACAAATGAAAATGATGCTAAGGACATTCTTAAAGCATCTAGTGTGTGTCAAACCCTTTTCTTGTTTTCAAGTGTTTTAATGAAATACTTCCGCATCTTAAAATCTCTATGTTTATCATGTCATTTCCACATCCCAGACACGCAAGTCCACTTCTGGTTGTGTTGGAGCAAGCACCTACTCCTGGATAGTGGTCTCAGTATGCTTCAAGATTGGGCCATCTTACATTTTACATAAAATGAGGTTCTTTGGGGCGATGTTGAATGCACTCAAGACCTGGTATGTCTGTGGGAAGCCCGAGTCTCTTCTCAGGGAAGCTAACACCCTGTTGGGAGGCTTAGTCATTCGGACAGGAAGTTTCATCACCCAAACCCAAGTCTCTCATTTGCTCCCTTCCATTTCTACTTCTCTTTCCAGATGTGTCCATCAGCAGGACATGGAGGCAGCTTTCTGTCCCCAGTTTTCTAGACGATAGCACAGGCCCATCGCATGAACAAATGGTGCAAAGGCGTAAAACCCCTTGACCATCAGTCTGTCAGAACAGAGCTAGGAAAAAAAACAAAACAGATCATTCCACATCTAGGGAGGAAAAAAAAAAAGCCCAAACCCATAATCTTGCAAGCTTGAGTGAAAAGTATCCTTGTATATAAGGAGGATGCAAAAGAATTGGGAACATAGACACCATTTATTCATTCATTCCTATGGGAAGAAATTACTTTTGAGTGAGTTAACTCAAGTAACCTGAGGAAATACTGCTGAAGTTTAGACAGGGAGAGAATTATGAATGGGGGAAGATACTGAGTGAAGTTTCAACTGTGTCCGACGTTTGATTTATCAATATGGAGTTCTGTCTGGGCATCTAACACACAAAGACAGGGAACCATGGCTCCATCTAATACACAAAGACAGGGAAACCTGGCTCCAGTACCCGTTACTGATCCAAACTCAGCCCTAGAGCCATGCCAGGCTCCAAAGTGTCCAAGTCCTGTTTGGTCTACAAGATCCACCTGCACTGACTTGTTCCCCAGGCTCCTCATCTATGAGGAGTCCACCTTTCTCTGAACTCCCTCAACATTTCATTTGTACCTCCCTTGAGGTGCTCATCTCTGTGTCCATTCTATTTCAGCAATTTGTGTACATGTCACTGTCATATCCCCTTTCTAACCGTAAGCAACATGAGGCCCCTAGCACTATGCCTAACACATGGTAGGTGCTCAGTAAACATCTTGGAATGAATGAACTGCCATTTAGTATTTATTAAAATACACTGACCCTCCACTCTAACCACGTCCATATCTAACTTGTGAAATGATGCCTTTATGCTCACGAGAGCCGCCACATTGCTAAATAACTTTGGGTTATACTGTGATGTTCTTGCTGGAGAAACACCCAAACTTCAGCCTAATTTGTTTTAATCTATGGGATCAAGACCACGCTTTCTGGAAAGAGATGAGTATGGGTCACAGTCATTAGTGTCATGCTTTGTAATGATCTTAAGCCTCTTTCACATGCACCTTTTCTGTATGCAGTTTTATAAGTTCTCCAATACAAGGAATTACGTCTGTTTTATTGATGTCATTATTGTCCACACAAACTGACTGCCTGGTAAGGATCTCTACCCACACTGGGCAAACATTTTCAAATGTCAAAATATATTGTTTTATTTTAACACAGATAAGAAGCACTCCATTCTAAGGAACAGTATTCCTTTAAACAATAGCTGTTAACTTCCTGTCAAGATGGCGGTGTAGGAAGAGATGGCTCACCTCTTTGCACAACCACAACAAAATTATAACTAAGATATAGAACAATCATTGCTCAGAACTGACAGAAATTGAGTTGAATGGAAGTCTGACAACTATGGAATTAAAGAAACCACATCCATCCAGACTGGTAGGAGGGGTGAAGACACAGAATGGGCTGGGCCCACATCCATGTGTGGTGGGTAAAATTTTGGGAGGGATATCTTAAGAATGAGAGTCCCAGCTCCAAATCATGCCCCCCAGCAGTGTCAGGAAGACAAGTCCCCAAAACTTCTGGCTGCAAAAATCAGTGGGCATTGAGTCAGTAAAAGAAACTGCTGGAGCCCCAAGCAGTTCCTCTTAAATAACCCACACACAGACTCACCTACTCAGACTCACTCCCTCTGGGCTCCAGCAATGGGGTGGTGGCTTGAGGGACACCAATGCTATACAGGGAGAGGCTGAGGTGTCTGGCATCAAGCTGAGCAGAGGCCATTTTCCCTTTTCTCAGCTCTCCCCCCACGGAACTGGCGGACTGGTGCCATATCTAAAATTCCATCAACCTACCTAACACTGTTTGACTCTCCTTAGAGATCCTTAGAGACTCTACCCCACCCGACTTACTGGCCCACCCAAGCTGCTTTTCCATATGAATGGTCTTGGCTCATGCTTCACAACTTCCTAAGTCCTCTCAAACAAGCAACAGCTGGCCTCAGTGAGCCCCAGGCCCAGTGCTATAACAGCCTAGATTCACAGTTTGGCTTTGCCTGGAAATCTCCAAGTCCAGCCCAAGTAGCAGCCATTTCAGATTGTTTTATAACTCAGGCAGGGTGGCCCTGGGGCAAAACACAGGTGGAGGCTGAACTTAGCCTGTACCACCTGGCAAAACCAGGGCCAGCGCACCCAGTGGACAGCTACAGATCATGTCAGAGCACCACCACCCTGCCCTGCACAGCTGATCTTCCACGAAGGGCACAGGCTGGTGGTAAGTGGTCACAGACAATCTTCGCAGCTGACTGGCCTGGGTAAATCCCTCCCATTGATCTGCCAACAGCTACCAAGTCTCAGCTACAAGAGGAGGGTGTGCCCAGCCCACATGAAGGGTATAACTCATGTACCCAGCTTGGATGATAGCAGACGCTGTGCCACTGGATCCTACAAGACACCTACTATATTAGGCCACCCTACCATGACATGGAGTCAAAGCAGCTCTACCTAATACACAGAACCAAACACAGGGAGGCTGCCAAGATGAGGAGACAAGGAAACATGGCCCAAATGACAGAACAGATCAAAATTCCAGAAAAAGAGCTAAATGAAATGGAAATAAGCAATTAGATGCAGAGTTCGAAATACTGGTTATAAGGATGCTCAAGGAACTTAGTGAGGACCTTAACAGCATAAAAAAGATCCAATCAGAAACAAAAGATACACTAATTGAAATAAAGAACAGTTTATAGGAAAACAACAGTAGAGTGGATGAAGCCCAGAATCAAATCAATGATTTGGGACATAAGAAAGCAAAAACAACGAATCAGAACAATAAGAAGAAAAGAGAATCTGAAAAAACAAGAATAGTCTAAGCAGCCTGTGGAACAACTTTAAACAATCCAACATTCGCTTCATTGGGGTGTTGGAAGGAGAACAGAAAGAGCAAGAAATTGAAAATCTATTTGAAAAAATAATGAAAGAAAACTTCCCTAATTTGGTGAAGAAATAAGCATGCAAGTTCAGGAAGCACAGAAAGTCCCAAACAAGATGGATTTGCACGAAGAGGCACATTCCAAGATACGTCATAATCAAAATGCCAAAGGTTAAAGATAAAGAGATGGGAGGGTGTGTGTGGGAGAATGGGTGAGAGGTGAGTGGATAGGTACAAAGTACAAATAGGTAGTTACTGAATAGCCATGGGAATGTAGAGTACGGTATAGGAAAGGGAGTAGCCAAAGTACATATGTATATAACCTATGGACATGAAAAAGGCTGGGGGATTTGCCTGAGGGAGTGGGGTGTGTTGAGTGGTGGGGGATAAAGGGGGGGAAATTGGGACAACTGTAATAGCATAATCAGTAAAATATAATTTAAAAAAATAGCTGCTGAGTTAGGTCATCAGACTCAACACACACTTTTACCTGACCCTTCAGTCCATAGGGTTCATTTCTACCTGCCTAGTACCTATCAGCAGTTTCAAGTACTTTTTTCCAAAACTAAAAAATCTGCATACCTGGGCTGAATTTGGTTTGCAGATTGGAAACTAAAGGTTGCAATGAGGGATTCTGTTTGTTAAAAAATACCCTGATAGGCAGCCTTCCCCATCAAGGTAAGCAATGCAGTCCCATGAGTCCTTCGCTCCTTCCTTTACAAGAATCCATTTACTCTGGTTCACTTACAGAAGGTTACTGTGGTTTTTCCAGGAAACTACTGCCTGATGAGGGAGGCAAATTTTCTTGTGCACAAAATTAAAGATCATTTGTACAGAAACAGACATGAGTAACAGAATATTAGCCGTATTAATATCCTTACGATCCCGGGGCCTTCCCAACAACGGTTAAGTGTTGCCAAACTAGCTTTGCTTTGTGTTGGCAGAGCACACGCCATCCTATATAGTTCTTTTTGTCTTGGCAATGAGGCTGGCACCGCTGCCAGAATCTAAAGGAAATGGGCAAGAGACAATAAGCCCATTCAAGTGCATTAGCAATGTCATCCGGTGGGGATTTTTCAATTTTTAAATTGCTACGAACTTTAAAACCACCCTATTTTAAGCAGGGGGACGATGTATTTTCCAAAAGAAGATTTTACATTTACCAATGGAGTTCTGACATCTGTTCCCAACAAGATATATTATATTGCCAGGTTACTGGTCAGAAAGAAACAGACACAGAGACATCCCCCTCTTAAAAGGCTACAAGCACGAATTATGATTGGTTGGCTTCGGTCAGTCAGCTGGTGAATCTGTGGGGCATAAGCACCTACATAAACTTACATGGCTGCTGTGCTATCGTCCCACCGGTTCCACACATTTTGTTTATGACAACAATGTGTCTTGGTGAATGAATGAAAAAGAGGAATTTCTAGCAGCAAAATTTACACCCTTCAGAAACCAAAATAAAAAAAAAATCCTTGAGGAATCACCTACAAAAAGCAAAACCTGCTTACTAACACGAAGTTTATATTTGCTTGTGTTGGCAAAATCCTACTAGGAGGGGGGAAAAAGGAGGAGGTGAGTATTTCTGGTTTCATGAGATGGAGTTGCAGGTAGACTACTCGGAAGGTAGTACTTGTAGGCTATTGTGAATTCTAGAGAGTAGAAGAGCCCCCTGCTGGCTGCAGGAGGGAGAGCCTGGACAGTCATTTTTAGTCTACCCATTTTCCCCTAATCTTGCATTCGGATTTATACAATGAATATTTGTTGAGGCTTGCTATATACCAGGCACTGCTCTAGGCTCTGGGGATAACATGTTAAACAAGACAAGCAAGGTCTTGGCCCTCTTGGAACCCTTACCTTGCAAAAGGGGATACAGAAAGTAAACAAACAAACATGAACTACAGCGTCCAGCAGGGATCAATACAGCAGAGCAGGGGAAGGAAGTAGAGAATGATGCGAGGTGGACGCTATTTCATACAGAAGACTGAACACTTGCGCTGAATGAAGTGAGGGAGAATGTGGCGGGGGGAGGGGGATCGAAATGTGGGAGGAGCGTGCCAGGCGGGACACAGAGCAAGCGTGAGGCTCGGAGGTGGGCTGCCCTGGGCATGTCGGCGGAAGAGCCAGAAGGCCAAGTGCCTAGACAGAGGGAGGCAGAGAAGGTTAAGAGAGAGGCCGAAAGGAGCCCAATGAGGCGGACTCTTCCATGGCAGGGATTTTGGACTTTACAGAAACCCACTGGAGGGTTTGTAACTCCACTTCCCATTTCGAATGGGTCACTTTGTGTGCCACAGGGAAAATTACCCGCATGAGTGAAATCTGAGAGGCCCATCAGGAGGCTACTGACGTGGTCTTTCAAATCATTCAATCAATGAATTTTACCAAATTCCTGCTACTTACAATGAGGTTCAAAGAATCAGATATGATCTCTGCCCTGGAAAAACGGGAGAGATTCGCCGCAAATCAGTCTTACCAGAGACAGGAGTGAGGGTTTGCTAAGCAGTGCAGGCAAGAAAGATGGTGGTGGTGGTGGTGGTGGTGGTGGTGATGATGATGATGATGATGATGATGATGCAGATGTCTCCAGCAGCCAAGCACCAGCTTGAGTCAGTTTAGCTTAATGGTTAAGAGCACAAGCTCCAGAACCAAGCTTCTGGGGGTCATAATTCTGGTGCTACCACTTACCAGCTGTATGACCTCAGGTGTGTAATTAACTCTCTTTGTTCCTCGGCTTTCCCATCTGCAGAATGGGTCTAACAATAGTCCCTACCTCATGGAGACGTTAGGAGGAATGTATCAATGTTATATATAAAGCGCCTAGATCAGTGCTAGGTGCTTATACCTACTACACAAATGAAGGACCGTCTCCAAAGTTGAACTGTCATTGTCTTTATTACTGCTGTGGTCCTGACATGATGCATTAATGGCCTCAGCAAATATCAGTTGTGAAAATGGAATTAAAAGGACAAACGTTTCCAACCAAGGAACTTATAAGGACTGGTGGCCAGACCAGAGCTCAGAAGAGAGATAAGGGCATCCGTCTGGATTTTGCATCCCTTCCTGTGAGGACTGTCTTTGATGCCGGGGACATGACTGTGACAAGCAAGAGAGAAGTGGCTGAAAGAAGAGCTCTAAGAATGAAGCTCAGGAGACATGAGCGTAGTTATGGATTATGGAGGCCAATGAAAGAGAGAGAAGAAGCAGGTTAGGAGCAGACGCAGATTATTGAGAAAGGTGGAGACGCTACTGTCAGATGCTATGACAAGATAAGGGGATGACTAAGGACGCCTTCGGATGCAGTCCTGATGAAGTCATGGATGGAGTCACAGAAGTTTCAAAAGCACACGTTATCCTGAAGGCCTCTGCTACATGTTGGTCAGGAGAGCCCAGATTTCCCCTGCAGGGCCCATGTTTCATTCCCCAGGGAAAGTGGTAGTCTGACAGTTCCCAGTTGCCTCATCTGGGGAAAGCCACCATATCCAAGGCCATGCCCCTTCGTGGGCAGCTTGCACCGGTGACTGGCTGGCCTGGGAGTATAAAGATGCACGCAGCCCTTTCACACAAATAGGAACCACTCAGAAGGGCCACCCCACCTTCAGAACTCCCAAGGGATCAGCTGAAGCCAGCAGAGTGCAGCACAAGCCAACCCCTTCCCACTGGATCCTGCTTCCTCCCTTCCCCCGCTCAGTGCTCCCAGGAATCTTCCCAGCCGACTGACCACCACCTCACACCTCACTGTCTGCTTCCCGCAGAGCCCAACCACCATGCTGACTGAAGTCAATCAAAATAAAAGTGATGACATCAGGGGAGACTTTGACACTAGGAGATCCGTATATTAACAGTATCTAACAGATCTATGAGAATTATTTCTTGTAAATAGAAATTCTGTAAGTTAAAGGAATTAAACCTGAGGAAAGTTAGCAGGAATGGACTTTGCTCCAGAACCCTGGACTCATCGCACCTGCAAAAAAGATGATGCCATTTGCCTTTGGTGAGAATAGAGTCCTGGGTTGCGTGACCCGATTGATGGGGCTGTCACCCGCACAACCTCACAATCTCTTTTAATCTCTGCATCTTGTCACTTTGCTGCCATCTGGAGAGAGGATTAATTTCATTTGTCCCCCACGGAGATTAATGCGTCCTCCAGCGTTCCAGCACACAGAGGGACACTGCTCTCTAACCCAGCAGCACTGATCTGTGCTCAGCAGCTACTTCAAGCCTTCCCTGCCCTTCATCCACCATCGGAACGCGGTGGTCTCCAAAAGTCATCCACATTTTCCCCGCAGCGGGGGGACAGGGGTGGGATGCAAAATTCCCTCCAACTGCTCCCAAGAAAGAAGAAGCTGTGAGGACTGGGCGACCTGCAAAGTCCTCTTTCATATAGTGCTGTCTCATGGGCTTCCCAGAGCCCAGAGAGCTCTCCATGAGCCAGTTGGGGGGCAGGGGCAGGGAATTTCTTACTACGTAAGGGAGTGTTCGTGCATACAATGGGTTTTAGTACCCAGCCTCTCAGATGCTGGGACGGGCAGGAATCCTGCCCCCGAGAACCCTGAGAAATGCTTAGCTACAGAGTAGGTGTTGACTGTTGAATGGATGACTAAGAAAATGGTGCAAGGTGGATTCCTAAAGAAGTAAATAAAATAATCAGCAAATGTAGATTATAAAGACAGCTGGGCTCCATGTACCTCCTCACTAAATTGGACCCCCTTTCCTACTTCCTCAGTGCACGTCCATCCCTACAGCTCCCCCACCAATCCAGCTGCCCATGGTAGACACTCAATAAAAACCCTTTGGGCTGAGTTACATTACAAGAAAACCTGATGAGTGGGGTCCCAAATGCCTAGGCTCTTATAAAAAGACCTTCATTGGTGCCAATACCTCAGAAAAAGGGGAATTATTCAGCATTGAAGGTATGGGAGTTACAGGCAAAGAAAGAGAGAAACATTTTCTGAAAAGAAACAAATCCAAAGGGTAAGATTTTAAGAAAAATAATCAGTGTTCCACATTAATGGAACCAGTCTGTTTAAAGCTCAAGAGTTTGGCCTGAGGGACCCCCATGAAATTTGCTCACAATTCATCATCATCAAGTGAAAATAACATGTTAGTGGTTCTCACCATGCTGCAGACTTCACACGTATTCTCATTTGATTTTCTCGATAACCCCCGGCATTAGGTTTGCTAGTATTGCCACTCCCTTTTTGCAGATGAAGAAACTGAGGTCTGGAACTGGTAAGCAGTGCCACAGACACTCGACCCTGGACAGTTGGAAGCTGAGGTCCATGCCCTTACCCTCTGCGCCATACTGCCTCCTGGAAGCACGCACGTCACGCCTTCTCCTCCCCCTTTGGACCCACGGGCACATCCCTGCATTTATTCTCTGGCTTTTACACTCGTTAGAAAAAATGCTCTCGGGCAACAGCCACATGACCCTTCCTTAAGTCCAGTTGGTAACTGAGACTACCTCAGCACTGAAGTTCTAAGGAAGCTTTTTTTTTTTTTTTTTTTAACATTGTGGGTATTTAAAACAAAACAAAGCATATCAGAACAAAACAGAAAGTAGACTGTATTTGTGGGCAGTGGTTTTTGTCTGTTTTGTTCACAGCTAAACCCCGAGTGCCTAGAATAGTGCCTGGCACAGGACGGGCGTTCAGAAATATTTGTTGAACGTGTGGTTAAACCAAAATGATATGTGCAGCGTCCCCTACAAAGGTGCCACACAAACTTTATGGCACAATTAAGATCCAGCCTGTGGGTTCTTGAAAGAACCTAGATTGCCAAGTCTCACTTTCTATTTGCCTCGTATTTTATATTAGGATTATTCTGTGAGATGGTTTAGGCCCAGGGGTATCCAACCTCTAACCCACAAGCCACATGCAGCCCAGGACAGCTATGAATAAGGCCCAAGACAAAACTGTAAATTTATTTAAAACATTATGAGATTTTTTTTGTGATTAGGTGTCTCAATGTATTTAATGTGTCACCCAAGACAATTCTTCTTCCAGAGTGGACTAGAGGTGCCAAAAGGTTGGACACCCCTGGTTTAGGCAGTTTTGTGATGGTTAAGGCATGCCCCCAAAGTTACAACTTGCTAGGGGAAAAAGCAAGGACTAAAACAGGGGTCTTCTCAGTTGGCCTAGCAAGGATGCAGATGGAGCAGATGTTTTCTTAGCCCCATGAGCCCAGGTTCAAGTTGCTTTGTTAGTTAATCACTCAATGGCTTTGTATACGAGGCAGGACTATCTCGTGATTAGGAGGCATGGGCTGAATGACCAGACTTAGGTATGTTTTTTAACACCTCAGAGTCTTAGTTTCCTCATATGGATAAGGTGGGTACCACAGCACTTATTTCTATCAGCCAGGTTACAGTCAGGAGAGAAGAACCACTCCAGACATTTCAAAGAAAGGGCACTTAATAGGGAGAATTGGTTGCCTGGGTGATGGAAGGGCAAAGAAGCCCGATAGGATGGTGAGGTGACTGGACCTTTGCTGTATCAAAAAGCTGCTAGCAGCCCTAGTTGGTGTCCGAACAAGTGGTGAGGCCAGCCGGGAAGCCAGGACTGGTGGAGCTGGACCCATGAAGGAGACCCAGCTGCTCCTGGAGCTAACCCCCATGTCAGACCAAGAAAGGACATAGAGCCTCGCTTCTTCCCCGTTCCTGCCCGCCAATCTTTATTTACCATTGCCTCTTACTGGCTGAACCTCCCTAGAAGCCAGGGAGCCCTAGGAAGGTGATACAGAACAAAGCAGGAAAGGCAGAGAGAATGGATCTGGGAGCAGCTAGGCCAGCAACCAGCTCAGGACCTGATGGAGCTGCCGTGAGATTTAAATGAGATACTTAGCCCTGCGCCTGGTATGTGGCAGTGCTCCATGGAAGGTGTCATGTACACACAGCGGGCCCTAGGCTAGGCATGGGTAATAAAAAAGATGTGGACTGAGCCACCAAGAGCGACCAGTCTGGTCATTGTAGTCCATTTTTTAGCTATGACACCCTCTGCAGGCTTTTGGAGAGAAACTTCTAGGGGCGTTATCCCACCATACTGGTTCAGGGGACCAACTTCTGAGCATGAAACTCACCCCGTAGGGGGCATCAGTGACACAGAGAAGAGCAGCCCAATGCTGGCCTACAAATATTTACTCTCCTAGAAGAAAAGCGAGCATTAAAATGCAAAATATCTTTATGTGAGACATAAAATGACCTCTCCCTAAAATAAGCAAGAGCTCAATCATCTTCCCTGATAAGAGAGTGACTCTGTGAATGTTTCCTTTATACAGCTGACTGCAAGTCTGGCTTGAAAGTACTGAACACCTTCCTAAAAAGGCAGTGGCTTTACCGTTGGAAGTACATTTTAAGAAAGGGTTTTCTCAAATAAAGCACACTGCTGACCTGAAGCTTGGTAGAGGGGATCATGACCCTGGTAATGAGAAGAGCCCATAGATGCTGCTAATCAGAGGCCAAGAATTCTTGGCTTTCCAGCTCTTCTTCTTTATCCAAAGCTTTTGGAATGACAGAATATTAGTGCTAGAACTCAGAAAATGCATTAATGTGTTTCATTAAGATGTAGAAACTACCCCCAAAACACCAAAGACAAACACTGCTAATATTCATTGTTAGCAGAAAGATCAGCTAGGTTGAGATAGTGACTTGGCCTTGGCAATGGAGCACAGCTACACCAGGGAAGCATCGGATACACCCTGCCTTCTTGTCCAGCCCCCATCTGCTCAGGAACATGTAGAAAACTGGCTGCAGGGGACACTCATGCTCCACTTTTGAACTAATAATGCCTTCTTAATTGTCAGGCATCCTGGAGCATTTTAATTAGGTGGGAAGGCACTGGAAGGTACAATCTGTACCTTCCATAGGATGACTAAATGAAATAGCTGAGAGCGTTCAACTCATTTTCAAAGAACATGCATGAAAATAATATTTTACACAGAGACATAAAGGGGAAAGATGGGATGAGGGTCCAAAAATTACAGGTAAAATTGAACTGGGTTAATAACCTCTTCCCCACACAAAGTGAATCCGCTTGACAACTCAATGACTCAGAAGTCACCATAGGTTTGAGACAATAGAACGGCTTTGCCATTCTCAATGCTGATCAAAAACCCTTCAAAGAGGAGAGTTCCTGGACACAACAAATCTCCTTCTGATAGTGTTTCCTTGTTCTGTCTTTTTGGTCCCCAGTATAAATGATGTCACTCTCCCCATTAGTTAGTCTTGAGGCATGGCCAACCCATAACGGCAAACGCCTCCCCAACCCCCACCCTGAGCATTCTATTATATGGCGCTGTCAGGGAATTTCATCCCCAAATTGTAATGGCACTCTTCGCTTTATTTAGGCTTGGGTGATACAGGATGGATGCCCTTCCAGAAAAGCATGCGCATTTAAGATGGCAGAGCAAGAATGATTTATACAGGGAATAACTCCTCAGTCTGTCAAAGACCTGGCAGAATCTTTCTGGGAAAACGAATTGCAGCCAGTTCCTTCCACGGCTCAGAGGTGAACTCTCTGCATCTCTGCCAGCTATCATCAGATGCAATCTGCCAGCCATAAGAAGAGAGTAAACCAGATTCCCCATCCTCAACATTTGTACATGCCTGATGATGCTAAATTACTTGTGAGCCGATTATTAAGATTTGAACATCCTTTTTACAAACGTTCACTATTTTCCTTTGATCACTACAAAATCACACGACCTTTCAGAACCATTTAAGATGCATGCAAAGATCATTGTCACCCTACAGCCACACTGACAGGAGCCCTGTGAAGGTCAGGTCGGTGATGCTATTGAGTTCTCATAAAAGGTGGAGACGCAGGTTGCTAATCCAAAGGTAAAAGGCAAGGAAAGGGTCTGACCCGAACATGGGAGATGTTTCACCTGAGTTCTGAGAGTTGCCCTGTTTACTGACTGCCCTCCCTACTCTCCTTGTTGTGGTTCCTTCTGCCCTGTAGTCTGATAACCACACTGGACTCACTGCCCACCCACTTAAGTTGGCGGCACTGATGTTAAGGAAAGCGCCACAGCGCGGAGCATGTCTCCGGATAAGACCTGAGCCATCAGAATATCCCCGGGGTTCTCCCTGGGACAGGCCCAAATTCAATCCTGTCTGATTATCCAGACCAGTCGATATCAGCAGGGGTGATTGTCCCCCTCCCCCAGGGGACATTTGGCAATATCTGAAGACAGTTTGGGTTGTCACAGCTGGGGGTAGGGAGTGGTATGGGCGTCTGGCGTGTAGAGACCAGGCAAACTGCTAAGCGTGCTACTATGCCCCGAACAGGCTCCCACCACAAGGAGTTGTCCCACCCAAAATGTCAGTAGTGCCAAGGCTGGGAAACCGTGACCGAGATTTTTATCGAGGTGCACAAATAAGACACTTCAGACGAGTGTTTCTCTCTTCCAACTGGCACACGCCCAGCATGGAAGCTGCACCCCTGCAGGACCTCAGTTTGAGCCCCGCATTTGCCTGATTCAGCAGATCACACTTTAATAATGTAATTCAATTCTTCCTCATCTTTTTAATGTTATTTGGGCCCTTTAATATAATTTGGCAAGCTATTATAGTTGTTACAGCTGCTAGTTTTGCCCTCAATACTGATTTCACTTATGACCTCAGCCAGAATAAGATTTAAAGTTTGAGATGATGTAAGTGAATAAGGATTATTAGATTTATTCGTATGGCAATTTAAATAAGAAACTGACTGGCCTAGAATAAGTGGTAAATGAAAAATGCTAGTGATTTATAGACCTGTCCATTTTAAAGATTTATATGATGTGTGGGATGATTAAGTAAGAGACAGGCCTGATTATATGAAATATGTAATTTTTGTAAATGCAATATTGGAAGCAACCTGCTAAACAGTGCTGCACAGCAACTCTCAGCTAAGCAATTTTTATTCCACGATTATCGTGAACTGGTTTGCAGAGTCATGTGCAAATCACACATGAGTCTTGCTGTAATTCTCTATAGCTGGATGGGCATGTGGCCATAGGAAAAGCACCTAACTTCAGCCTTGAAACCCCAGTCACCTTGGTACCCCAAAAGGCAGGGCCAGCTGGCGATTTCAGACCTGACTCAGGGACTGCGGGCCTAAGCATCTTCTCCTGGAAAGGGGTCCACCACTCTGTTGTGGCTGCAGTCCTTGGACTTAGGAGATGGCCTGGACTTATGAAACGGAGACTATCCATCTTTCATATTTTGTGACACACTTTGGGGAAAATACTTATGGCTGTAAAGTACTGCAATCAGAAGGGACATACTAGACACAGTAATGTAGCTTCCTTTCCCTGTTACGAATCCTACTCTTACTAAAGTAGCACCCAGAGCCTGGGCACAGGGAGGGCTCCGAGGGGATTCATGGGTTTCAGGGCACCTCCCCTTCCAGGAACCTCAGGATACCAGAGAGAGCTGAGGCCCAGTGCCTTCCTGAGGTTTGTACCTAGCTCCAGAGTCAGCCAGAGGGTTTCTATGAAGGAATGAGCGACAGTTCAATTCTTATCTCTCAGGTATGGGGATATGGCAGAAAAATTATCAGTATTTAAATTACTTTGGTAACTGCTTGGTACAAACAACAAAGCAAAACACCTATTCTTAAGAAAACAGAGAGACCTAGATAACAGTTATATTTCTTCCACAAAGCAATTGCAAGACTTTTGTTAAATTGTCCACCTCTGTAAACTCAGAGTTAAGAGGTTCTTGATCCACTTCTCAGGGTTGGTATCAGATGCTACAGGAAAAACGGAAAGGAAAGCCCTGCATAAAGCAACAGGCAACCTGGAAATGCAAGTAGAAGAAGAGGCTCAGAAGATAAAATGGAGGGCAAAGCGGAAACAGGAAACAACTTCGTTCAAAAAACATCTGTGAAATAACCAAGAGGAGCACCCTATGGGAACCTGGGGAGCTCAGGGCTGAGTTAGGTGATTATCTAAACTCTACAGTGTTTGTGTGAGAGATTAAGTGCTAGGGATGAGTATAATTCACTAGCAGTCAAGGCCATGGGGGTTATAGCAAAGCAGAAAACTTCACAGAGGAAATAACATTTAAACTGGCCCTTGCAGAACGAAGAGGAGTTAGACAGACAGAGAAAGGAGCCTCCTAGTCCATCCAGACATCTGATCAAGCTGGCCCTGAGGCCACAGTGAGGAGGGGAGGAAAATTTCCCATGTGCATTTGGTTTGATATCAGGAACCGGGAACACACAGAGAGTCAAGCTTTGTGGAGCAGAGTGACCCAACGTTCTGCAAATCTAGAAACTCCCAAAGCTGGCAGGGATCAGAAACTCTTCCTTAAACCTCACATTTAAATCTAATATCTTCCATAAAATATGTGGAATTTTTAATGAACTATAACAATTATACTTATACCGTTCTTTCTCTGATATAATGTTTGTATCATTCACAGATTAAATATAATTCTTTTCAACTTTTAATGTGGCCATGGATTTTTAATAACTAATCAGAATTCCATAGTAGTGATTTTAATAAGTTTTTTTTATTTAAATTATAAATGTTTTGGTCTACAGCCATGATAAACTGATTATTATTTCTGAAAGACTCATGTTGCCCATCCTGATTAAATGTCATGGCATAAAGAAAGACAGAATCTTACTTATGACAAATGAATTGACTTTTTAAAAATTAAAAAAATACAACTGATCTTTTAGTGCTGCATTTCTTTTAATAACCTTGAAATCTTATTTCCTGAGTCCCCAAGATTAAAAAATATATAGTAACAATCAAAAGAACCTGGGCTGTCAAATTATGGTCCTCCTCACTCAGAAAAGAGAAATATTTCTTGTTGCTATCTGGGACACCACAATGGAGCAAAGAGTTTAGGTCACGGGAGAGAAGAGCAAATTAAATAATAAGATGCATTTGTTTGTAGGGACTTTATCACCCTCTTTAAAGGCCTTCTTGTCCAGCAGAGGTAGGTTTTAGATTTATTTCCTAATTACTACATTAACAGATCCCCTAACATTTTCCTGATCAGTTTTATAAATTGATTAATAAGGCAATCATGGCTTGGGAAAGCTTTTATATGCCACTTGATATTGATGTCATCTATAAAAAGACAGCCAACAGAGCACCTGATATCCAGTAAAGGCAGGTTCAAAAATTGCAATCTTAGAAAGATAATGGAATGACCGTGACCTCAAGTAGTTTGAGCCAAATAGCAACTGTCAACTCCTGATAGCAGTATTTGACCTCAGAGGCAAGTGACAGAAAGCAACCTGAAACAGCCATTTTCTCAAATTCTGTAAAGGATAATAAACCATGTTGGGTAAAATCATCCACCTGAGTGAAGAAGCCCCTTGTAATCAATGAACTATATTTTAGATGGAAAATAGCAGGTGCTAAGGGATTCTGGGAGCTCGTTGCTTCAGAATGAGTGCCCACTAGATTTTGGCAGAGTTTTTGGTTTTAGCTGGTGGCTGTCCTTTTACTTTCTTTCAATTCATTTTTAGTTCTTCTCAAGGAAAATTTCAACATACATAAAAGTAGAAAGAACTCTATAATATATCCCCATCTACCCATCATGGGGCTGCAATATACCAACTTGGCCACTCTTACATCATCTATATGAGAACATCGTATCATTTCATCCATAAATTTTAAATAAATATTTAAGTACATATTTTAAAAATATTTATGTATACATTTTTTTAAAAATCAACTTAAAAAAAAAACAAATCCAAGCCCTGGCCAGTGTGGCTCAGTTGGCTGAAGCATCATACCATAAACTGAAGGGCTGTGGGTTTGATTCCTGGTCAGGGCACATGCCCAGGTTGCAGGCTCAGTCCCTGGTTGGGGTGTGTACAAGAGGCAACCAATCGATGTTTCTCTACGTCTCTCTCTTCCTCCCTTCCCCTCTCTCTAAAAATCAATAAGCATGTCCTCGAGTGAGGATAAAAATAAAAATTAAAAATTAAAAGAAATGCCCTGGCTGGTGTGGCTCAGTAGATTGAGTGCTGGCTTGTGAACCAAGATAATGCTGGTTCGATTCCTGATCGGCGCACATGCCTGGGTTGTAGGCCAAGTCCCCAGCTGGGGGCATGTGAGAGGCAACCAACTGATGTTTCTCTCCCTCTCTGTTTCCCTCCCTCCCTCTCTCTCTGAAAATAACTAAATAAAACTATCAAAAAAATAAAATAAAATAAACAAATCCAAAACCATTATCACCACTAAAAAATTAACAGTAATTCCTTAATTTCATCACATGTACACTCAGTGTTCACTTTTCCTTATTGTTTCCTAAGTGCTTTTACAGCTTGTTCCAACTGTCCAAAGAAGGTCTACAGGGCCCCCTCCCCCACTTTAATTGTCCTGGCCATTCACTTATTGAGGATAGGGAGTCATTTGTCCTAGAGCGTCCCACATTCTGGGTTTTGCCCTCTGTGCCCTATTATTTTCTGAGAAGTGGCGGTTAGATCGAGGCCTGATTAGATTCAGGTTGGATTTTTTGACAAGACCACTTTATTAGAGGTGTCATGTGCTTCCATCAAAGCGTCATGGTGTCTGGTCATCTCTTTCCGTGAAGTCAGAGGCCGCTGATGATTGACGGTCTCTGTTAATATAGGCTGTTTAGAGGAAAGCATTGAACCAAAACATTTAGAAGATTTCGGGTTTTTTATTTTTTAAAGACTAAAAATAATTTTCTTCTCTTCCAGGCACTGTGTTTTACAGTACACAGTGTCTAATTTAATCACTATAATATCCTTATGAAGTGGTGCTGGGGGAGAATTTGAACCCCACCAGTCTCCCTCCAAAGCCCATCCTTTTAGCTACCACAGAAACAAATCAGCTTGAGGATCCCATGAGCTACAAAAGGAGGAACCCTTGCAACTTAGGTAGCATGAACAGTTAAAAGAGGTGGAGATGAAATCATAGCCAAAAAAAAAAAAAGGGGGTCAAATCTTAAAAAACACACTATATATTTATCCTTTTAAACACAGATCAGAAAGAAAGAAGGAGCTCCTACCCTTTGCAACAGCATGGATGGAACTGGAGAGCATTATGCTAAGTGAAATAAGCCAGGTGGTGAGGGACAAATACCACAGGATCTCACCTTTAACTGGAACCTAATCAATAAAACAAACAAGTAAGTAAAATATAAAAATATAACCAGAGACATTGAAATTAAGAATGATCTGACAGTAAGCAGAGGGGAGGTGGGAGGGGATAATGGGTAGGGGGGAAAGGGTTTTCAGGAACAACTATAAAGGACACATGGACAAAACCAAGGGGGATGTGAAAAATAATTTAAAAAAATAAATAAGTAAAGATAGATCAAAGCACCAAATAACTGTTTATAAAGTGGCAAATGCAATCACTGAGGGGACATATCACCTGCCAATGGTTGTGAGTCAGTTCTAGTCATGGTGTCATTGCGGTACAGGCACGAAAAGAGGTGGAAGAGGTTCAGCACAGCATGCATTGAACAGGGCGGAAATGGCACTATGAATGTTCCCAAAGGGACTGACTAGAAGCTATGATGCCCTGTTTAAAGCCAGCTCCGCCCTTTGCACAAATCAACTCAGAGTTACGTTATGCACTCTCAGTGTGCAAGAGTTGCCAAAATTAGAGTCATTTCATTATTGTCCCATGCTGGGGAGAGGTGGCTATATATCACTCCCAGTTACAATGACAGCAAGACAATAACATTACATTTCCATGGTGCATCAAATAGCATTTCTCTCAATTCATTTGCTATCAGAGTCTCTATAAAAATATAACTAAAATACGCCTGTCTTTTAGACTTCAACAAGACTTGCTTTGAGATAAACATCTTATTTTTTTAATATAAAGGAAGA